>JAJIBD010003820.1:72500-186791 GCA_021461705.1 Cryptotis parvus | reverse complement strand
ATACAGCATCCCTAACTCTAGCAAGAATTCAGACCATAATACAACCTAGCAGCTTTCAAGAAGATATGCTTCAAGATTTAACAGGAAGAGCCAAGCTAAGTCTGAACGCAGTCCCAGTTTGGGGTTTTGTTCTCAATAGGACTGCAGGGAGGATGTAGAACCTCCCTGTGGCACAGATTGTGTACTTACATAAAAGAGACAACAATATTCAGGGTGTTGTAATAATGAACGGGCGTGAAAAAGAACACAGCTGCAAATGTTAATAGGCCCCACCCCTGTATGACTGAAACCCAATCATGAGCAGTTTTGTAATGGTGATTAGATTTTACAAAAGTTTTAAAAAACTTTCCTGTAAGTCATCACTTCCCTTTCTCCTCTTCCTCTGGTGGAAGAGGAACAAGAGCAGACAGACTCTGAATTCTCTCTGCTTGACTAAACTAGAAACTAGATATTATTCATAGATCCCCAAAGATGTGGAAAGGTGTCCAAAGGCACATGAGATCATGCAAATGTACTGAAGAGAAAGTGACAAAATGCATGAAGGGCAATAAATAAGAACACAAGAGCTGAGCTCAAAAATCACCAACAAGAGACTCCAAGGATCATTTACTTTGTTTGAATGTTTTGTTTTGGGGCCACACCAGGCATTGCCCAAGGCTTAATCCTGGCTCTGAGCTCGGGAATCACTCCTTGCGGGGCTCAGAAGTGTGTTGCTAATGCTCAAAACCAGGTTGTCTGCATGCAAGGCAAGTTCCCTACGGACTGCATCATCTATCTGTCCTATAACATGCTTGTTTGAAACAAGAGTTGCAAGCAGACTCCTGGCAGGCCCTCCTAGACAGTTTGTTCAAGGAAGCAGAGGAAGCGGGGCTACAAGAATGACCCAGGTCTTCTGCTTCCTGGAAAGCACAGGCAATAGATAAGGGACCATTACGATCATCTTCACTCACAAAGCAAGTTGGAAAAACAGGGCAATTATATCTGGGGCCAGAGCCAGAGTACAGTGGGTAGGGCACTTGCCTTGGCTACAGCTGAGCAGGGTTCAATCCCTGGCACCCATATGGTTCCCCAACCCCTGCAAGGAGTGATTCCTGAGCACAGTCAGTAGTAATAATCCCTTTGTAATGGTCTGTCTTGCGGTGTGGCTCTAAAACAAAACAAAATACTATCAAAGTTCATTACACAAAGAGGACTCCAAAATGAAAATTGGGTGATTTCTGGATTCATAGGAGGTTTTCATCACAGAGGTACATATTTGCTTCTTGTTCTATAATAGTACTAGTACATAGCCACTATTATAGAGTCTCACATACAAACCATGATCAAGATTACTCACACATTGCCCTTTTTTAAGAAAGAACCACATTTTTACTTAAGCTATTATTTTTGAAAATAAGATTCTGATAATCTTCCACCAATGAGAACAATCTTTATAGTTAAGAGTGATTGTTTGGAATGTAAAAATTTTACAATGACCTGGAGAAAATGAGAGCTAGGAAAAAATAAAGATTTTGATTTACAATTAATATTTAATTCACAGAGGTCTTAGAAAATGTGATTATAAATACTGCATTCATAATAAGCAAAGTATGTCAGAATACTGATCAGGAGAGAATTTTCCATTTATTGCTTCTTTGATTTTTTTCCTAGAACTTTCCTTAAAAGAAACTGATATTTAAAATTATAAGAGTTAATCATGAAAGGCCAGAAATATCTATGCAATAAAAATAAAAAGTTATATTGATAAAAATGAAGATTACTACTCCGCTGGGAAAAGTATGTATTTATAAAGTCACAGAGGGTCAGTGCGATAGTAGAATAGGTCGGTGCTTGCCTTGCACATGGTTAACAGATTTGATACCTAGCACCACATATGATCTCCCAAGTTCCACCAGGAAATGTCCCCTGAGCTCAGAACCAGGAGTAAGTCCTGAGCACTGCCAGATGTGGCCCAAAAAACCAAAAAGAATAAAGTCACAAAGTGCTACATATCATCATGTGTTTAGACCAAAGAAAATAATAAATCTAAGTAATACTACAGAAATGGAGTGCCATTCAGTGATTCATCAATTCATTTCTGCATTCACTTGATAAAAATCCTGTCAAACAGTATTAGATGATAGTCACTGCACTGTTAATAACAACAGATTCCCAGATTATAGTGAGCTCCTCAATGGTTAAAAAAAAAAAAAAAGAAGAAACAGAGACACAAATATAATAAGAATAAATTTAATTTACCATAAAGTGGAGGAAAAGGAACTTTTAGATTGATCAGAGCAAGAATGGCATTACATGGTCATAAACATGTGGCTTGTGTAAAAACACGTGGCTTACATGAAGAGCAATTTATAAAGTAGAGAAGTAGGAGAGACTTTCCACAAGAAAACAGTATAGGGAGAAGACGGCAAGATGGCGATGGTGCGGTTGCAAGCACCGGAGCTAAAGGAGGTAAAATAGTCTGGGTCCTGAACAGCTGATGAGGCCAGAAACTTTCTGAGTGAGTAAAATCGGATGCCCTGTGGATATCCTGGCTCAGGAAGAGCACCATTAAATGGATCCAGCTGGTGGCCTGCAGCTAAACACCGGCCAGGTCTTATAATGATGGCGGTACCGCATCCTCCAGCTGGCAGAGCACCCACAGCTCTAGGCACTGTACGTGATGATAGAGTTTTACTATGTCTAAAAAGGGCCTTTTTGGTCCAACTCAGCACTGCTGTGGAGCACGGGCACTGAGGTCCTGAAGAGGTGAGGCGCTCCTGGGGATTCACTAGGATCTGCCCGATTCACTGTGCCAGCACCACTCCCACCACCATTTCCTCTCTGAACCAGGCCACGCGCCCACAATGCGCAATGGAAAACAAGTCTCCAACTCCCCGAGTGCCAGTAGTCAGGAGACTCAAGATGGGGCACGCTAGACTGGTGGCCTCAGCCCACCGAGAGTGCCCACGTCATAAAAGACAACGGCCACAGCTCTGGTCCTGGTCCTGCCAGGGCCACAATCACTGCCGAGACTGGGGCCCCAGAGGATACCACCAGTAGGTCGACCTGGACATGCAGCAGGGTAAAGACACCAGCAGCCAGAGGCGGCCTCAGGCGTCCTGATACCCCAAATCATCCTGGTGCCTCAGACCAGTCTACAAGAACCCAGGTCTGTCTCCCTAAGAAGTTAGACTGCCCACAGTTACACATATGGGAGCCACACTCACAAGGCTGGAAGGCTCAACCATACAAGCCCACTTACTGGTCGCACACCAGAAACTCATAAATAAAAACCTCAAAGGAGATCAGAAGCCGCAGTTAAAAAGCTCATTCACCAGCTATGATCCAGAGAGTCATATATAAATCTCGAGAGAGGTCAGCAAGTGGCAGAGATGCTCCAGTCCACCAGGCTGCACATCCAGGGCACCTCAGAGGGTGATGGGTTTAGATCTGGCCCATCCAAACAGAGTCCCAGCCACTGAAACCCCCACATGCACAATCGCCACCATGTTCACCACACTGAACTCCACTGCTCGACAAGCTCCATGCAGAAATGAATCTGTTGAAAAAACTCAGGTATGTGGATTTTGTGACTGAAATCTCCAGGCTTTCAAGGAGTTGGGATGTGCTTCCTCCCACCAGCTCCCTGTTCTGGAACGCCCGGCAGTCACGCTCATGCCCCAAAGCCACCACACAGGTACAAACTTAACTCCAGCTTTATCATCCCATTAAAAAGTTTGGTATTCCTGGAGCACCCAGTCACATCTGCAGCCACATGACATCTCAAACTACAAAACTGATAAGCCAAGTAGCATGTAATGTAATGGCATGTAAATCAAAAGGAATCACCAACAAATTATAAACATACAATGCCTATCTTTTAACAATACATTAGTAATTTCTTATACAAGGGTATAATTTATTGGCTCCATGGTGAGATTAAACAATCTTCATCAACTCTGTTCTAAGGAAATATTTCTTGATCATTTTAAGCAAATGATTTGTAACAAGCCATATGAAATAAATTATTGAGGGTCTGCTATAGGGTAAGGCTAAAAAGGGGGTTGGGAAAATTGGAAATAACGACGTGGGAAGGAACAATAGTGGTGCGATTGGAGTTGGTATATTTAATACCTGTAACAAATTATCGTGAACAACTCTGTTAAAAAATAATAAGGAAATAAAATAAATAAACCTAATTCACAGCACTATTTACTAGGGTCCTTGGGCATGAAGAAGATAAAGAACTTTATGAACAAAACACTGGGGAGAAGAGAAGGGCTCATATTAAGAGGAGTTGAAAGATATGATCAAAAGTTCAAAGCTGAAAATTAGATAGATAGATAGATAGACAGACAGACAGACAGACAGATAGACAGACAGACAGACAGACAGACAGACAGACAGACAGACAGATAGATAGATAGATCACTATCTATCACTATCTTCCCGTTAATCATCTAATTGCTAGAGTGGGCACCAGTAATATCTCCATATGTCCTGTTTCATGCTAGGAGAACCGAAAGGCATCTGCTTGCTCCAGGAACATAAAGTGCCTCAAACCATTATATTAGGTCACGGGAATGACCTAATATAAATGTTACTGGTATTTGGCATATCAAATACTACATGAGCAGCTTGTCAGGCTTGCTGTGCGGGTGGCATACTCTTGTAGTCACCTCTAAATAAAGTATTTATTGATGAACGCACGAGCTGGACTGTGATAGTCTGGTCTGCTGGGTGGAGTTGTGACAAGAGGGAAGTCCAGATGTAGAGAAATGACGGGCCCCAAGGAGTAGGGGCGGGGGTGGTCGTCTGGCTTGTTGTGAGGCTCTGCTGGGGTGACAGGCCAGGGCTAGAACCCGCCATGCCTCCCGGGCGCCTCATGAGTGGCTGAGCACAGGGAGAGAAAGTAGCAGCTCTGCCCCATGTCTGAGAGTCTCTGGTTCAGCATCCCTTTATTTGAGAAGTCTCCACGAACCACTTCAGGGAAATCACGATCACTATCTTCCCGTTGATCATCTATTTGCTAGAGCGGACACCAGTAATATCTCCATATGTCCTATCTCATGCCAGTAGAGCCAGGGGCATCGGCTTGCTACAGGAACATAGAGAGCCTCAAACCATTATATTAGGTCATGGGAATGACCTAATATAATTGTTACTGGAATTTGGCATATCAAATACAACACGAGAAGCTTGCCAGGCTTGCCGAGCGGGAGGCAAACTCTTTTAAACACCTCCAAATAAAGCATTTATTGATGAACCACGCAGCCACTTGTGGCGCTGCGCGAGCCAGGCTGTGATGGGCTGGTCTGCTGGGTGGAGTTCTGACGAGAGGGAAGTCCAAAAAGTGGAAAATGGCGGCACCAGTGGAGTGAGGAGAGGGGGTAGTCAGGCTTGTTGTGACCCCCTCCTGTGGAGCTTTGGGAAAGCGTGGGTGGGTGTGGGGGGTTGGGGCGGACCCCCCCCCCCGGTGCCGCCATCTTCTACTTTTGGACTTCCCTCTCGTCAGAACTCCACCCAGCAGACCAGCCCATCACAGCCCGGATCACCGACACCCACCCTGCAGCAGCTTTTTTCCTCAATCTGGCCCAGGTATGCTGGTCCAGAGACTCTCACACATGGGGGCAGAGCTGTTCCTTGCTCTCCCTGTGCACAGCCATTCATGAGGCAGTCGGGAGGCATGGCGGGTTCTAGCCCTGGCCCACCACCTCGGCAGAGCCTCACAACAAGCCAGACCACCCCTCCTCACTCCACGGGCACCGCCATTTTCCACTTTTGGACTTCCCTCTCTGTCAGAACTCCACCCAGCAGACCAGCCCATCACAGCCCGGATCACCGACACCCACCCTGCAGCAGCTTTTTCCTCAATCCGGCCCAGGTATGCTGGTCCAGAGACTCTCACACATGGGGCAGAGCTGTTCCTTGCTCTCCCTGTGCACAGCCATTCATGAGGCAGTTGGGAGGCATGGCGGGTTCTAGCCCTGGCCCACCACTTTAGCCCCCCCCCCCCCCCCCCCCCCGCGCCGCCTTTCCCCTTTTGACCCCCCTCCCAACCGCCCAGGTATGCTGGTCCGGAGATTCTCCACTGGGGCGGCTGTTCCTTGCTCTCCCGTGCACAGCCATTCTGGGCGTCGGGAGGCATGGCGGGTTCACCTGGCCCACCCCGCAGATAGATAAAATTAAAAAATAAGTTTCCCTTCTTAGATCTAGAATAAGGAAGGACAACCACTCTCCCCACTTCTATTTAACCTAACACTGAAAAATCTAAACCAGATACTTAAGCAAAGACAAAGATTTACCTACATTCCCCCCCCCCCCCACCACCACCATGGACACTGAGCTATCAGCCCAGCTTCAAAGACTCATGATTAAATCTCAAAGGAGCTCACCTAGCAGCACCAATTTCTCCGATACACCAGTTCCTGCCCGAAAACTCTGGGGCCACCTCAGGAGCAGTGCTGTCCCAGCAGACACGTTCACATTCTACCACTGCTGCCATGTAACTAATCTATCTGCCCCGCACCAGATTCATGAGTAAATCTGACAGAGATCAACTGCCAGCCATGTAAGCTCACTGCCCAATTAAATATTCTGGATTTTCTAAACATCTCCAAACTCTGTAATACTAATATCCTAGTAGGAGCACACAATATGGTAATGTAATGCAGAAGCCAAATAAATTTGACTAACAAAAATCAGACCAGAAGGCCCAACTAGCAACAACAGCTCAACTCAGAGAAGAACCTAAAATCCAATGGTGAGATACAACGATTTTCACAAATTTTCTTTTACTGAAGTAATTTTTTTAATCATTCATTTAGCCATTTAGTGTGGTAACAAGCAATATAAGAAAAATTCTTTTGGGCTTGCTATGGAGGCAGGCTTGAGGGGCGCTGGTAAAATGGGGTAAATGATGGAAGGAAAGGTCACAGTGCTGGTGGGACTGGAAATAGTGAATGCCTGTAACAAAGACAGCATGAACAACTTTGTAAACCAGTGTTTAAATAAAGTGGGAAAAAATTAAAAACACAGAAGAGTTATAAAGCATTCAAATAGGAAAGGAAGAAGTAAAACTGTCCTTGTTTTCAAGTAAGATGTACAGCAAATCCTTCATCCAAAAAATTGATAAAATAACTAAATTCAGTAAAATTGTAGGATACAGTCAATATACAGAAATCAGTTGTGTTCTCATGTATTAACGATAAACTGAAAAAGAAATTAAGAGCACAATTCCATTTATAAAAGCAAAAAAGCATTCGTACATGGAAAACTACAGAATATTGATGAATGAAATTTAACACAAAAATAAATGAACCACTGTCTATTTTTTAAAAAATATATTTGTTAGATGTTACATTGTTAAAATGTCTACAGCCCACCATGCTGTCTTTGGGCATCCAGCACCCTGCACGTGGCCCCAGAGCACTGACTCACGCCACTGGGGCCACCAGCCCACTTGCCAGGAGTGCTTTCATTTGCGAGCAACACTCTTAAAAAAAATTAAGGGGCCAGAGTGATAGCACAACAGTTAGGGTGTTTGCCTTGCATGCCCTAACCCGGGTTCGAGCCCCAGCATCCCATATGGTCCTTCTAGCACGCCAGGATTAATTCCTGAGCAAAGAGCAAGGAAGTAACCCCTGAGCATCTCCGGTGTGACCCAAAAAAGCAAAAAAAAAAAAATAAATAAATGTCTAAAGCCCACAAATACATACAGATTCAGTGAAATGCCTATTGAAATCCTACCAGTATTTTTACATAAATAGAATAAAATAATTCTATAATTTATACAGAATCAAACTAAAAAACATTAGGCAAATTGCACATGATAAACTCAGGGTTGATCCAAGGTAACACCTAAGATGCCTAAATCCCTGCCACAAGTGACCCCTACACAGAGAGGCAGGAGTAAGCTTTGAGTACAGTTGGGTATAGCCCCAAAACAAAAACAAAAGAAAAATATTCTAGTATAGAGCTACTGGAATCTAGTGCAAAGCTTAAGTTTGGATATTTATGTAGTATCTCACAGTTTCAATGTTGGCAATCAATATCAATGAATCAAAAATACAAAGGCAGGGACCGGAGCGGGTAGGGCGTTTGCCTTGCATGCAGCCGACCGGGTTAGATCCTCGGCATCCCATATGGTCCGCTGAGCACCGCCAGGAGTAATTCCTGAGTGCACAGCCAGGAGTAACCCCTGAGCATCGCCGGGTGTGGCCCAAAAAGAGAAAAAAAAACACAAAGGCAGAGATATATCCTTTTAATCAGATTTGACTGGTTGCTTGAAACCATAAAGGTATTGGGAAGTCACAAAAATGGGAGTTTGTCTTAACAAAACACACGTTTTTTGGAAGTTTACTCTGTAAAGTGAAATTGCAGAGAAGAATGTGATGAAAAGAAATCTCAGAATTATTTTGCTTGGGAGAGGAGGTTGGTACACCCAGCAGCAATTAATACCACTAGCTCTGTACGAGATCACCCATAGTGGACTCAGGGGACTAAATGGGGTACCAGCAATTAAATTTAGGTAAGCCACATACAAGGCAAGTGCACTACTCACTTTTACTATCTCTCAAGACTGTATTCATTCTTAAAAACCAAGTAAGAGAGAATACAAGTCTTCATCAAAGAGCAACAGTGAGGATGAAGGGGAAAGATTAAGGAGGTAGAATTCATAAGACTTAGAAACAATCATATGTGAATCAAGGCAAATAAACAGTTATTGAACATCCCCCAGATTACTCAGAGAAAACTGAATAGATGAAATAAACAGATGTTATAAACAGATATGAAAGAAAAGACAGTTAAGTTTAACAATCTCGGGAACACGGAGTATCTCTGGAACTTTTGAGTATCTCTGGGACGGGGACGTTTGCAGTACTCTCTGTAAATGCCGGTAGAGTGTTTGCAATGTTGCAAGTCTGAAGGGAATCTGATTTCAAAGTCACTGACAGATGAACATTAGTGACTGCCATGGGTGCAGATAAAACTAATGAGGAAGAATATAAAGAAGCAAGTCAAAACAACAATAACCTAAAAACACAAAAATTGAGAAGATGGTAGTAACAGGAAAGTCAATGAAGGAGGCTGAGATCAAAGCGTCAGGAAGAGACTAATGGAGCATGGTGCCAAGGAAACAAGTTAGATTCAAGAAAGTAGGAGTGAACTAAGTGTAAACACAAGGAAAGTAAGACTCAAGACTGGCCAGAGACCTGAGAAACAGGTCACGTGTGACATCAGCAAAGAAGCTTCAAAGGTATGATACTTAACACAGATTAAAATAACATAATAATTTTTATAAGTTAAGCACCTGAATTTTCCCATATATGTTTTCAAAATGTTCTATCTCCATTTCTTTAAATGTTGGAATATTTGTTTGTAAAGAGACAAATAGGCTACTTTTCCCCCAAGCATGGTTATTCCTCATTTACTTTAAACACATGAGGCAAATGACTGATTGTATCACCGCCCACACACCATCCTCTTTGGACAAAACTACTAGACATTGAGTCCCTGTGGTGAAAACAGAACAATTCAGGGAGCGACACTAAGGAAGGAAGACATTTATTAAAATGACAGGCTACCTGAATAGAACACCTACCACTTTAAGTAACAGAATTTCTTCTTTTAAAGTTATTCATCCAAATATATAACAGCACTTAAAAATCACAGGGGCAAAAAAGGCCAAAACTCCAATGGCAATTGACATCCACCTAATTCCTATCTTATTTTTCGCCATTTTATTTAAACAACATACTTTACAAAGTTTTTTCATGATGATTTGTTGCGGGCATTCAATATCCCAACACCAATCCCACCACCACTGTGCCCTTCCCTCCACTATGTCCCCATTTTCCCAACTACCCATCAAGTCTGCCCCCATAGCAAGTCCAAAATAATTTATTCTATATTTTTTGTTATCACTAAACGGTAATAGAATGATCAAAAGAATACCTCAGTAAAAGAAAACTTGTAAAAATTGTTCTATCGCATCAGGGGACATTTAGTCTTTGTCTGAGGGTTTACTAAGCTATTGTTGCTAGCTGAGCCTTGTGTTAATGCTTCTGTTAGTCAAGCTGATCTGGCTTCTACATCACATTCTCATCCAAATTGATGTGCTCCCACTGCGATGTTAGTATGTAAGGTTTAGAGATTGTTCACGGCCACAAACATGGCCTTGCACTCAGATAATCCAGAATATTTGGCTGGGCAGTGAGTTTGCATGGTGTCTTGTTAATCTCTTCAGAGATTTAATCATGAGTCTCTAAAGCTGAGCAGATAAATGAGCTGGCATGGCCGCAGTGGCAAAGTGTGGGTGTGACTGCTGAAGTTTCGGTAATAAGGGGAGGGAGTGACAAGGGGTAAGGAGTCACCCACCCCTACTCCAAGAAGGCCCAAGTTTTCAGCCCCCGCCAAAAAAAAAAAAAAAAAAAACCCTCTGCACCTGAACTAATTTCTATTTTAAAGCCCAGATGAGGGGCCGGGCAATAGTCCAGCGGGTAGGGTGTTTGCCTCGCAGGCGGCTAGCCCATGCCGGCCCAGGTTCGATTCCTGGCATCCCATATGGTCCCCGAGCACCACCAGGAGTAATTCCTGAGTGCAGAATCAGGAAAAATCCCTGAGAATTGCCGGGTGTGACCCCGAAAGAAAATAAATAAATAAAGCCCAGATGAATAAACTAAAAAAAAATTTTAAAAAAAGCATTCAGGATAAATGGCCAGTACAGTTTCATTATTTTGTTAAATTTAAATATATTTGTAAATTACAGTCATTTTGCTTCCTTAACTAGGCATAGCATATTTTACAAGGTTTTCTAAGAAAAATTCACAAAAGTACAGCATTCATTAGTTGTTATGATTAGGGTGTTAATTTACTGTATGTTTGGAATCTTTAGGCAAATTAAGTATGAGAAAAAGTTATCTATTTTTAAGGAAAACAAGCCACATTTAATAGTTTTATAAAAAGAAAATATAAATATTATTAACATTTTATAAGTCATTTCACAGAAGCACTGTAGAATTTTAAAGCTTCTTAATAATAACCAAAGTCATCCTTATACATTCCCCTTATGAGAAAAACGTAAATATGATAAAAATGAAAGAGCAATTCTTTCATCAGATAAACCTGGTTGTACGGCAAACAAAAACCTGTTTCCATTCAGAACTCCTTCATTCTTAACTCTTGGACAGAAAACATTTATATGCATGTGGAACACAACCCAGTGAAGAAAGAACATAACAAAAAATAGAAAGTATTTTTAATTACAACAAAAATTATTAGGGATAGTCATTATCTTCACTTGTATCACTTGTCTTCCCATTGTTCATAGATTTGCTCAAGCGGGCACCAGTAACATCTCCATACGTCCTGTCACATGCTAGTATAGCCCAAGGGCATCTGCTCGCTCCAGGAACATGAAGAGCCTCAAACCATTCCATCAGGTCATGGGAATGAGGTCTATAATTGTTACTGGTATTTGACATATCAAATACGACCTGGGTAACCTGCCAGGCTCTGCCATGTGGGTGGGATACTCTTGTACCAGTCATTATCTTACTTCATATTATTTAATCACTGTATCACTGTATCACTGTCTTCCCATTGTTCATCGATTTCCTCGAAAGGGCACTAGTAACATCTCCATTAGTCCTGTCATAAGCAAGTGCAACCCAAGGGCATCTACTTGCTACAGGAACAGGAGGAGCCCTAAACCATTCTTCACGTTATGGAACTGAGGTCCATAATAGTTACTAGTCTTTGGCATAAAAAGGTAATAAAACACGGTAGCTTGCCAGGCTTTACCATGCAGGTGGTATAGTCTCAGTAGAATGCTCTACTGAGCATTTACTGATGAAACAGTATTATTTAATATAAATAATGAAAGAGTGACAGACAATAATGGTAATATGTCTTCTTTTAAAAACCAAAACTTGGGAGGCAATAGTGATGGTTCAAAGGGCTAAAATCCATGCTCTGCTGCTGGAACTAAGGGGCAACCCCAGCACCATCCAGAGTTATCTAGTCAAGCAATGAATAGCCCCCAAGCTAGCGGGTATGGCCTAAAACACAAAAAAAAAAAACTATTTGTTTAGCTTACTATATATCAGGCATTGCTCCAAGAGCACTGTGTGTATAACTATCAATTCAGGCTTCAGAATAATCCCTGAGACAGACACTAATATTCCATTTTAAAGATACGCAACCTGATAGGGATTAAATGAGGCGCTTACACAAGTCTAAACTAGTATCAGAGAACTCAGTAAGGCAAACTTCTAAAGTAAATCCCTTTGTGTAAGTGATCTAGTCGCACGGGCTCAAATGTCTCCCTCCACTGACTAGTAGTGTACTTCCATTGCTGAAGAAACAAGAGTATGTTGTGTTGGTTGTTTTGTCTTCCTTTTCAGATAGTTTGTCTAACCACTGGGCCAACTGGTTGGATTTTTTTATAAGTACAAATAGTCAGAGAGAAAAAAAAACAAAAACTTTTAAGTGGCCATTTAGGATCACACCTAAATGCTCGGCACAAACATTCTGAATTACGCTGGGTCTCAGCTGAAACAGTTCTTTGTCGACAGCATCACACTGATCCCAAGCAGCCTCTGTCCATTTTATCTGAAAGCAATTAGCTTTATCGTGACCATTTTGATGACTTAAAATTGGCAGTGGGTTAATACCTGTTCATAACTGAAAATAATTAAGTGTTGACTTGCTTCATAGGCAATATTTTTATTTTAGTGATCACTTCACTTGTATTACTTGTCTTCCCATTGTTCATCGATTTGCTCGAGCAGGCACCAGTAACGTCTCATTTGTTGGGAATGAGGTCTATTATTGTTACTGTTTTGGGCATATTGAATACACCATGGGCAGCTTGTCCGTTCTGCCGTGGCTCTGGGTTCATTCCAGGGGACCCAGTGACACTCATATAAATATTTCAGTAGCTATGGTTGGAAGGCACTGAATCAGGATTTATTTTATTTTGGAGAGCTTTGGGTCATATACCCAGTAGTCAGGGCTTATTCCTGGCTCTGCACTCAGAGATCACCTCTGGTAGTGCTCGAAAGACCATACAGGGTGCTGGGAATGGAACCGTGGTGGGCACATGCAAGGCAAAGCACCCACACCCACTTTGCTATCGCTCTAGGCCTCTGAGTTAGGCTTAAAAGGAAATATGGAATGTCAGTTTTGCCAACCTGAAGAGTCTTGTCAAAGCCAACAGTGAAAATCCAGTGGACACTTTTCGTATTACATTTACTCAACTTCTCAATAATGTTCAATTTGAATGAAGCATTTTCCTTAGAATTGTCCTCTGTAGAAATGGGATTATTTCTAACCTCAGAAATAGCTTCTTTCTAATTCATTTCAAAGCAGTGTCTACTTGAAGTCTAAATGCTTTTATTTCTATGAACATGGGCAAGGCTTCCTTCTTCCTTAAATAATCTCATCTACTTATGAAATGAGATAATCTCATTTACTTATGAGATGAAATAATCTCATGCACTTAATTCTATCTCTATGCTAGTGTGAAAACAGGTAAATCTCTTTCCCTCTGAATTCAAACATGTATATCCAAAGTGGCTTCTGAATTTCTCCACCGGGATGTCTAAAAGTGTAGATGCCTCAAAATCAAAACACCTGAAAATGAATTAATCACTATGCTCCCATGATTTCACTGAACAAAAACTGACTTGTCCCACCCTACTTTTCCCCTAACATCTACTCAAGCTACAAACATGGGGGTTTATCCTTGATTGCTTTTTTGAGAAATAGTTGGAGATGAATGAAAGAAGGAAGTGCTTCCTAAAAATAAAGTGCTAACAATTATTGAATTTAAGCTGAGGTACACAGACATATTCTTTCAACTGTTCTCTGTGCTGGAAAACGTCTAAAATAAAGATTTGAGAAAAATCTTTTTATTAACTTACGTTTTTTTTTAAAAAAAAATCCTTTGTTTAATTATTCCCTTCAGTGAGGAGAACCTCTGGCAGGTGGCCTTGCAAATGATCTCACATGTACCAGAACGTCAAGCCTCGTCTAGAAATACACATTTCCATTCATCAGCCCGCACACCTCACGTATCTTTTAAAAATTCCTGGAACTTAAGAGCATTTGACTCAGTAAGGAATTAAAATTCTGACCTTAGCTTCTCACACCTATTGCAATGTCTCATTTTAGGCAAACCATACTAAGGCAAGTCAAATTAATCTGGAAAAATAATATGGGAATGGTTCCTGGGCTTTAAACTTTAAAGACTACTGGAGGAAAATTCAGAATTTTAAATACTATTTTAGAAAATATCTTATATATTTTATAAACATATTATATATATATATGTATGTATATATATAATAAATATATAGCCCGGAGGCTCGGCCAGCCCCTGGCCAAGTCCAACATTGCTCCCAGGGTTTGCTCACACATGCGGGGGAGAGACCACGTGGGCCAGACTCAGAGTGGAAATTTGGGCTCCGCCCTTTCCTCTGCCTCCATGTCAGCTGCCCCTGAAGAGAGACCCACCCACGCCAGACCCACAGCTCCGTTAGTGCAGCGCCGCAAGCGGCCATGCAATATTCATAGATAATGCTGATTTTAGGATAAGGTCCTTCCCAGGATCTTTCACATTTATACATTGTATACAATTCTAGACAGGGTCTAACTGATACCCGTGATTCCACTAAGCCTAGCAAGAAGCCAGAGCATACCACACATCATGGAGTAAGTCATTCTCAACATCCAGAATCCATAGTTCCTCAGAGCTCCATCCAAGAGAAATCCTGATCTTTCCCCCTTTAATATGCGACAGGACATATGGAGGTGTTACTGGTGCCCACTCGAGCAAATCGATGAACAATGGGAAGACAGTGATACAGTGATCTTAGAAAAGAAGATCTCAAATCAGTAATCTAACATGTCATTTCAAGAAGCAAGAATGAGCCGCCCGGGAACCAGTATGCAGAGCTGCGCAAGCGGCTGGGGAGACTGGAGCCAGGCTCGCGCCGAGCCCAGCTGACAATGGGGATCCCGAGGAGGGCAGATGGGTTTTGGGGTGTTGGCCCATCGCCTCTGGGGGTCCCGGAAGCAGCCGGATGAAACTCGCCCATCACACTAGCCACCATCTTCGCTGTCCGGACGCTGAGAAACTGACCCACGACCAGATCAACAAGAGCAAGACCAGTTCAAGCCCAGGTAGGCGGCTCCCAGAGGGAATCACTGGGAATTCGCCAGATGGAGTCAGGGTTAAGCCACTCCCCCTCCATTTTGTCGAGTCTGGTGGACCCGCCCAGGAGCCGCCGGGAACCAGTATGCAGAGCTGCGCAAGCGGCTGGGGAGACTGGAGCCCGGCTCGCGCTGAGCCCAGCTGACGATGGGATCCCGAGGAGGGCAGATGGGTTTTGGGTGTTGGCCCATCGCCTCTGGGGGTCCCGGAAGCAGCCGGATGAAACTTCGCCCATCACACTAGCCACCATCTTCGCTGTCCGGGCGCTGAGAAACCGACCCACGACCAGATCAACAGAGCAAGACCAGTTCAAGCCCAGGTAGGCGGCTCCCAGAAGTGGGAATCACTGGGAATTCGCCAGATGGAGTCAGGGTTAAGCCACCCCCTCCATTTTGTCGAAGCCTGGTGGACCCGCCCAGGAGCCGCCCGGGAACCAGTATGCAGCAAGCGGCTGGGGAGACTGGAGCCCGGCTCGCGCCGAGCCCAGCTGACGATGGGATCCCCGAGGGAGGGCAGATGGGTTTTGGGTGTTGGCCCATCGCCTCTGGGGGTCCCGGAAGCAGCCGGATGAAACTTCGCCCATCACACTAGCCACCATCTTCGCTGTCCGGACGCTGAGAAACTGACCCACGACCAGATCAACAGAGCAAGACCAGTTCGAGCCCAGGTAGGCGGCTCCCAGAAGTGGGAATCACTGGGAATTCGCCAGATGGAGTCAGGGTTAAGCCACTCCCCCTCCATTTTGTCGAGTCTGGTGGACCCGCCCAGGAGCCGCCCGGGGAACCAGTATGCAGAGCTGCGCAAGCGGCTGGGGAGACTGGAGCCGGCTCGCGCCGAGCCCAGCTGGACGATGGGATCCCGAGGAGGGCAGATGGGTTTTGGGTGTTGGCCCATCGCCTCTGGGGGGTCCCGGAAGCAGCCGGATGAAACTCGCCCATCACACTAGCCACCATCTTCGCTGTCCAGACGCTGAGAAAATGCCTCACGACCAGATCAACAGAGCAAGACCAGTTTGAGCCCAGATTGCGCGGCCGCAAGCGGCCGCGGTCCACTAAAATAGTGAAACAGTAATGTCTTTTAATGCACTGTATTCCACAAAGAGCAGGAAAGTTTATCGGGAAGGAGATATAAAGACGAAAAAGAAATGACATACAGAATCTGCCAAGTAGTTGAGGTGCGGGAGGGGGAGGGAGGTGGGGACATTGGTGATGGTAGATGGGTTTGGGTGGAGGGATGGGTGTTGGAACACTGTAGATCCAAAACTCTACATGAGCATCTTTCAATTGTATGTCTAAAATGGTGTAATAATATTTGGGGGAAAATAATAAAAATTAAATAAAAAAAAAAAACTCTACATGAAAAAAAAAAGTAGCAAGAATAACAATAAAATAATACCTAGTATAAGATATCAAGTATAATGATACCTAGAATAGGGTATACTATGATCATTTTGATCACTTGATCACTTGACATTCCATTATTCATCGACTTGCTCGAGTGGGTGCCAGTAACATTTCCATTTGACCCTATCACATGCCAGTATAGCCCAATGGCATCTGCTTGCTTCAGGAATACGAAGAGCCTCAAATCGTTCATTCAGAGTCTTGACGAAGAAGTCTGACCATTTTGTAGGTTGGCGGCCACGTGATCTTTTTGACGTCCCGTGGGATCCAGTCAGTAATAACTCAAGTCCAGCGGTCATCTCCAAATCACATTACATGTCAAGCCCATCTGATTTTCTATACCTTGGCAAACGAGAGCATCCCTGACTCTGGATCATCAACAGAGATCGGAACTCCGATTCCTTCTCTCACTTGAGTGAGGCATGATATTCTAAGCATAGCTCTTTGGATTCCTCTTTGGGAGACCCGAACAGCATTCTCATCCTGCTTTCGCAGGGCCCAGTTCTCTGAGGCATATGTTAATGCAGGAGAACAGTAGAGTCAAAGAGATGTGCCCGGCCCAGTTCTCTGAGGCGTATGTTAATGCAGGGAGAACAGTAGAGTCAAAGAGATGTGCCCGGGGCCAGAGGTTCTTTGTCCTTTTAGCTATTTCTTTGATGCTCTTGAAGGCATTCCATGCCGCACTCTTCCTCCTGCACAGCTCAGGTTTTAGGTCGTTCATCATGTTGAATTCTAGACCTAGGTACACATAACTGCTGCATTCAGAAATGTTTGTTCCATTGAGAGTGAATGGGGCCTCTGGAACTAGTTCATTCTTCATGTACATTGTTTTGTTGAGATTCAGCTGTAGACTAGTCAGCCAGCATTTGTGCCACTTGGCTAATGTTTGGTGTTATTAGAACGATGTCATCAGCGAAGCGGAGGTGGTGTAGTTGCCGACCATCTATCTTCACTCCCATTCCTAATTGTCGCATGATGTTCTTGAGGGTGACGCTGAAGAGTTTTGGTGAAATGGCATCACCCTGACGAACCCCTCTTTTGACATCAATACTATGATACCCTACATAGTATAAACGTATGCTTTACCTTAAAAAAATGAATTATTGGCTTTATGCTAGAAAACATTACTACAGATATTGCTTAAGTACCTACAAATAAGTAAACTATTGTTGCAAAAATCTCTATGGATGTTAAAAAACAAAACTAGATCAGACCTAGAACTTTCAATATAAACAAAACATTAATCCATTATTGAAAACAAAAATCTCTTAGGAAGCAAGGAATAAACAAACATTTCTTACTCTGGTAGAGGGCAACCATAAATGCCAAAAGTGAATGCCACAGTCAGTGCCAAGTGCTGAGACATTTGTCCTGACTTTCAAAGAGGTTCCTTTGGGCCAAGCGATAGCACAGCAGGGAGGGCATGCAGCCAACCTGGGTTCAATACCCAGCATCCCATATGGTCCCTCAAACACTGCCAGGAGAAATTCCTGAGTGTAGAGCCAGGATTAACCTCTGAGTATCACCAGGTGTGACACAAAAAGCAACAAATGGGGATAAAAGTTCCTATAATGCTTCCTCCATTTAGTGTCCATTTGGGCTGTTCCTTGATCTTACTCCACGTGGTGACATTTCCATCTAGGTCAGTTGTTTGTTGTTTTTTTTTTTGGGGGTCACACCCTGCGATGCTCAGCAGTTATTTCTGGCTTTGCACTCAGTGCACAATGGCTGGCTCTTTCACCAGTCACGTAGACCCACCACATCAGAGCTACACTGTAGGACAAGTTCATCTGTAAAGTGAGCACAGGATGGTGGTGTTCGTGGAGTTGGCTGTGGACTGCACCCGGGAAGAGTGGCAGCACCTGGATGAAGAGCAGCGGACCCTGTACTGGGATGTAATACTGGAAACCTGCCAGTATTACACCTGGTGTCACTGGGACATTCACTCACCAAACCAGAAGTGATATCAAGTTGGAGCAAAGACCAGAGCCATGGCTCACAGATCCCCAGAGGACAGCCTCTCAGAGCCTAGAAAGAAGCCTGAGGAACCCCTGCACCGTGACAGTAGCCATTTTCAACATCCAGATTCCACAGCTCATCAGAGCTCCACCCAAGAGAGAAGCCAATCTCAAGCCCAGCTCATCAGAACCCCACCCTAGAGAGAAGCCTATTTCACAGACACAGATGGAGCTGTTACTAGTTCTTCCAGTTTCTGTGAGACAGTGGTACATCAGTAAATGCAAAAACTTTGAGCGCCCACATGGCAGAGCCTTAGCAAGCTACCCATGTAGTATTTGATATGCAAAAACTAGTAATAAGAATAGACCTCATTCCCATGACCTGAAGGAATGGTTTGAGGTTCTTCATGTTCCTGGAGCGAGCAGAGGTCCTTGGGCTATACTAGCACGCGAGCAGGGACAAATGGAGATGTTACTGGTGCCCACTCAAGCAAATCGATGAACAACGGAAGACAAGTGACAAGTGAAGTGATACCTAGTATAAGAAGAAGGAAAATTAAGAAGAGTACAGAAGGGACCAATAGTTCATTGAGGAGGAGGCAGTAGTACAGTGGGTAAGAGGAAGAGTCCCATGAGTTATCTGCCTTGCAAACAACTGACCTGAGTTTGATCCCCAGCAATCCATCTAGTCCCTAAACCTGCCAGCAATGATCCCTGAGCACTGGGCCAGAAGTTAGCCCTGTGCACTGCCATATGTGGCCCCAAAACAAACAATTAAAAAAAAAAAAGCAGAAATCAATGAAAAAAAATTTTTGAAAAATAGTTCTTTAGATTCCTGGGCTTGAAATACTCTCCTCTGAAGGGTGGGTCTCTGAAGGGTGGGTCTCTATAGGCTGGGTCTCTGACAGGCCGGGCTGGAGATTGGCTTAATCTCTTGGGTTGACATCTGATGAGCTGTGGAGTGTGGATGATGAAGATCACTGCCAGCATGGTGTGTGGGTTCCTCTGGATTCTTCTGAAGCTCTATCGTGATGGTGGACTCAGGCCAGAAGTCGCTCTCGTGGTCAGTGGAGTGCAGGGGGTTCAATGCGGAGAGCTGGTATCTGCTCTGCCTGGTGTATCTGGCGTCTCGATATATGTTTCCGATGCCAGCATACATGCATTGAAAGCACAGACAGTCATTTTAGTCCTTCTTCATTTTGGCAGCCTAGTTTGGCCCTGAAATTTTATCAGGTACTTCTTGTTCGTCCTTCTTAGTGCTACCATATTAAGGGCTCTTTCAGGGTCAGGAAAATAAACATTGTTATTACTGGTTTTGGCATATCGAATACACATCGGACAGCTTTCCAGGCTCTTCAGCACGGGCGGTGAAGCTTTCCGGGCCCTCTGAGAGGGGTGAGTAGAATATTCATGGTAATTTGGAGATAAATCGCAATAGGGAGAGCTGGTATCTGCTCTGCCTGGTGTATCTGTGTCTGTGGTTCAAGCATTCCTGGGTGGTTCAAACATTCCTAGGTGGTTCAAGCATTCCTGTTCTTTAGATTAGCCAAAATGACTGATTGATTTAAACAGTGATGAAAGAAAAGATATTCTCACATGTGCCACAGAATAGAAGGATTATAAGGAAATAAGAAGTTATGCCAACAAATTACTAAATTTAAACAAAGTGGATAAATTTCTAGAAAGGAATAACATAAAAATTGAATCAAAAAAGAAACAGAACCATAATACACACGTATCAAGATAAAAAAAAATTAATTAGTAAAACTTTCTACAAACTACAGTGGGCAATATGGGAAAATGGTGTCAGTGCAAATGTAACATTGCATCTTCAACTAATGGAGCTGGGAAATCTGGTCACTCACATGCAAAAACTGCAGATCCTTTACTAATGCCATGCAAAACAGTTACATCAAAAGGGATTAAAGACCTCCGTTTCAGACCTGAATCCATAAATTATATTGAGGAAAACATAGGCAAAACTCATCATGACTCTGTGTCTAGATGTATCTTCAATGATTCAATGCCACTGGTCAAGCAAATGGAAGCAAAGATAAACAAATGGGACTACATCCAACTAAGAAGCTTCTGTACTGCAAAAGAAATGATGACCAGAATAAAAGGAATACCCGCAGACTGGGAGAAAATATTTTCGAAGACTGAAAGTTAGTTTATTGTACAGATGATTCCAGGTCCGTCCCCAAATGTCTAGGCCTCTCTGTTACCCATAAATGAATTCCTGGTCCTGTGCCATGCAGTCTACTGGCCTCCCATGAACGATGGCCTGGTCCTGTCCCTGAGGTGTTCTATGTCTCCGCCAAAGCCACAAGCATGTGGCAGTTTCTTGTGCTCCATACCTACCGCTGGGCCTCCCAACTGTACCCCAGCGGTCCCTGTTGTCTTGTACCTGCTTTCCTTAGTCTCCAGCCACGACCCTGTGCATGTAGGTGTGACTCCTGTGCTCAGTACCTTGCTAATACCTGGGCATCTGTGTCCTGCCTGAACCTCAGCTATTCTTGGCATTCAAGCCCTACCATAACCTGGGCCTCAGAGCCCGGCCCATACCTGATCTGCCCTTGCCTGGTCTTTCGTGGCATACCTGTGCTGGGCCCTGTACCTGGGCATGTGCATTGCCTGATGCAGGGCGGGAGAGAGGAAGCCGGCATAGGAGTGGGCCAGCCAGAGAGAGAGTGAGAGCAAGAACGAGCAAGCGAGAGAGTGAGTGAAAGAGAGAGAGAGGGGGAGGGCCTGGAGTACCTTTAATTGTCTGTCAAATACCACCCCCCAGGTGTCCCCTTCAGCATTCTGATTGACTACCTATTCCATGGGTGCGATTGACTACTTGTGACCTGGAGCTTTCCACCTTAGCTACACAAGAGTCAAAATCTGAAAACAACTCAAGTGTCCAAGAACAGATGACTGGGTCACTTGATCACTTGATCACTTGACATCCTGTTATTAGTTGATTTGCTTGAGCGGGCGCCAGTAATATTTCCATTTGACCCTATCACATGCCAGTGTAGCCCAATGGCATCTGGTTGCTTCAGGAATACAAAGAGCCTCAAACAGTTTGTTTAGGGTCTTTAAAAAAGAAGTCTAACCATCTTGCAGTTGGGCAGCCACGTGATCTATTGACACCCCCTGGGAACCAGTCGGTAATGGCTCTAGTCCAGCGATCGTCTACAATTCGGCGTTACATGTCCAGACCATCTGATTATCGATGCCTTGGCAAACGAGACAGCGTCCCTGACTCTGGAACAGCAACGGAGGTCGGAGCTCCAGATTCCTTCTTTCACTTGAGTGAGGCGTGATATTCCAAGCATAGCTCTTTCGATTCCTCTTTGGGAGACCCGAATAGCATTCTCATCCTGCTTTCATAGGGCCAAGATCTCTGAGGCATATGTTAATGCAGGGAGAATGGTGGAGTCAAAGAGATGTGCCCAGAGCTAGAGGTTATTTGACTTTTTAGCTATTTCTTCGATGCCTTTGAAGGCATTCCATGCCACTCTCTTCCTCCTACGCAGCTCAGGTTTTAGGTCGTTCATCATGTTGACTTCTCGACCTAGGTACACATAACTGCTGCATTCAGAAATGTTTGTTCCATTGAGAGTGAATGGGGCCTCTGGAACTAGTTCATTTCCCATGAACATAGTTTTGCTGAGATTCAGCTGTAGACCTATCTTTCTACATTCTCGGTCGAAGACAGCCAGCATTTGTGCTGCTTGGCTAATGTTTGCTGTTATTAGAATGATGTCATCAGCGAAGCAGAGGTGGTTTAGTTGCCGACCGTCTATCTTCACTCCCATTCCTTCCCATGCTAATTGTTGCATCATGTTCTCAAGGGTGGCACTGAAGAGTTTTGGTGAGATGGTATCACCCTGTCGAACCCCTCTTTTGACATTGATGATCACTTCTTTGTAGAATGGTGAGATCCTGGTGGTGAATCCGTAATACAGCTCAGGAAGGATCTTGATGTATTGAGTTTGAACACCCTGTTTGGCTAGGGCTTCGATGACCGCTTCAGTCTCCACAGAATCAATGGTTTTCTTTAAATCAATGAACGTGAGACAGAGTGGCATCCTGAACTCCCTACACACTTCAATGAGCTTGGTTACCGTGTGGATATGGTCGATTGTGCTGAATCCTTCTTGGAAGCCTGCTTACTCGCATAGATGCCCTTCATCTAATGTTCTGCCAATCCTGTTCAGGATGACTCGAGTGAACAGCTTGTAGATGACAGACAACAGGCAGATGGGGCGATAGTTGCCAATGTCATGGATGTCTCCTTTTTTGAACAGTAGAACTGTCCTGCTGGTTTTCCAATGGGAAGGCACCTTGCATTCGGACAGGTAGCGTGTGAAGAGCCGAGCCAGTGTATTGATGAGTACTGATGGCAGATCCTTCAGGTGTTCAGGTCTAACTTTGTCTGGACCTGGTGCTGTTCCCTTCTTTACTGACAAAATGGCATGTTGGATTTCAGAAGGGAGAATGTTGGGAACGACATATCCATCCTGCAGAATTTGGTATGTGGACAGGTGGACGTGCCCATCAAAGAGATCTGAGTAGAAGTCATGGATAATCTTCTCCATTGCCTTTCTGGAAGATGTGATAGATCCATCAGGATGTTGGAGGGCAGTCATCTTGGTTTTATAGTTGGCGAAGGACAGGCGGGCATTGCGAATGCTTTTCCCGGCTTCTGCTGCATCTTCCAGTATTTCTGCTCTTCTCTCTTTGAGGTTTTCCTTTATCGCTTCTCTGCACTGCTTTTCAAGCTTGGATGTTAGCATTTGCTCACCTGAGGCTCGCGCCTTGCCATGTTGATGAATGAGCTCGAGAGTTTTTAAAGACAGGCGTCCTTTTTTGGTATTTTCTCTCTCGGCATTCTTCGCACAATCATGGAGGTGCTGAACCAGTTGGTTGTATTCTTCATCGAAGTCATCAATGATGGTATCTTCCCATGTTGCCGCAGTGGTGCCAAAGATGACTAGCTAAACAAACTATATTGGGGCCAGAGAGATAGCACAGTGGTTAGGGTATTTACCTTGCACCACGACCCACCCAGGTTTGATCCCCAGCATCCCATATGGTCACATGGTCCCCGGAGCACTGCCAGAAGTTATTCCTCAGTACAGAGCCAGGAATAACCCCTGAGCATCACCAGGTATGGCCCAAAAAGCAAAAACAAACAAAAAAAAAAAACCTATGGTACATCTGCACAATGAATTACTACTTGACTATAAGAAAATATTACATCATGGAATTTTCTGTTGCATGGATGAATCTCTATTATCATGCTGAGTGAAATTAGGAGAGGGATAGGTATGGAATGGCATCTCTCTCATACCTCCTCATCTCTCTCTTGTAAAAAAAATGAAATTTGTAGAATAACAAATGCTCCAAGGCAACAGAAACTGAAAATTGGTGTTCAGGAGGAAAGTGACAAAAAAGGCATGAATGTGGTTTGTGTTGTGTGCGTATTTGTGTATATGTGTGTGAACGCTCAGGCGATAGTGGGGGAAGCAAATACCCGTCGAGGGTGTGGTGCCAGAAGTCTGATGCACAAGCCATACCAACAACAATTTTGAAAACCATAGTGCCTAAGGTAAATTTTTAATTTAACACTGAGTTAAAAACTTATTATTCACATACCAAAATAAGATTTGGATCTATGGGATTAACTAAAATACACTACAAAAGTTCATTTCACATCTTTCAGTTTTGAGTTTTTTTTTGTTTTTTTTTTTTACTGCACCCTCTCCCTCTCACCCTTCCAAGAGAAGGGAAGAACGATCACCAGCGGCAAAAGGCAGTCGCGAAGCAGCACCTTAGGCGGCTTCACACTCTGGAGAGGACGCTCTGGCTCCTCCTCTGGTTTCGGGTGAGCTACACGATCACCCAAACTCCTCTAGTAACGAACTATAGATATGATCCCTGAATATAGTCTTCATTTTGCTTTTTTTTTTTTTTTTGCTTTTTGGGCCACACCCGGCGATGCTCAGTGGTTTCTTCTGGCTCTGCACTCAGGAGTCACTCCTGGCGGTGCTCAGGGGACCACATGGGATGCCGGGGATCGAACCCGGGCATGCATGGGCCGGCCACGTGCAAGGCAAAAGCCCTACCCGCTGGGCTATCGCTCCGGCCCCATTTTGCTTTTTTTTAATGTAGTGACTAAATACTATATGTATTTACATGGCATCATGGTACTTCCTGGGTAGCCCCCACAGTATTTCCATGGTATTTCCTAGGTATCTCCCATAGTATTTCCATCCTCTCATACATGCGAAAGAAGTGATAGACCACCGAGCCATATCCCTAGGGGATGTCATATTGTTATTAAACAGAGCTGATAGTTTCAAAAGAATCATAGAATTCCAGGGCGGAAAATGACCTTCGAATGACCTCTAGTCCACCCTTCATATAGCGAAGGAAACTGAGGCTCAAGAAGGGACTGGCCTTATGCAGTGTCTCTCGAAAGTGTCAGAGCTAAGAGTAGTCAAGTCCCTTGATTCCTGCTGTCTAAAGTTATTTCCATCACACGTCCTCAAGGACTGTTAAAACAAAAAGTGCTCTATCGTCTCCTCCCAAAATAGAAGGCTTTTAATATCAGCTCGTGCTGAACTATGCACTCCTTTTGTAGAGTGTCTTTCCCCCCCTTCTAGGATGTGCTCTGTAAGTGTCAAGCCTACACCTTCTCCTGATTTCGGTGCCATGCAACCCACGTAAGACTCTTGGTGGTCATAAAATGAAGCAAGCAAAATATAAAAAGGGGAAATCTTACATGACGGAAGGTTGTAGGTCAGAGGACACTTACAGAAACACCATGAAAATAAACTCAAGGGAAAGAAATCGTTCGGGGAGGATGTGTGTGGGGCGGGGCGAAACACAATGCGAATAATACTTTGTGTTCCTATTTTCAGAGCCTTTCTCCATGCTCTATGCATAGCAGCTAGAGGCAAGCTGGAAAGCCGCCAGGTCCTGGCTGCCAGCAAAAATTTTGTCACCTCCCTTTGAACATCTGAAGTATGTTTACCCAATAGATTTCATTAAATTACACTTCCATTAGGAAGCATACAATGTTGATACTCATCTCAAAGATCAAAGGGATCGCTAAGAGGCATGTCATCCTGCTCCCCAGCTGATTGCTATTTCTGGGCCAATCAAGGAAAGGAGCCAGAACAATACTTAGTTTTAAAAAAAAAAAATTGTAGCATCTCCCCAAGGACTGTAGACTAAGAACCTGCAGCCCCATTATCAAAATGAGCATATCATTAATGACAATACCCATACCGTGAGTTATTTTAATATAACTCCCACACAACCAACAAACTGGATTTGGGTCATTAGCTGAGTTTGCAAAGCTGTATCTCTAAGCGCTGAAAACTCTTCACCTAAAGTTTAGAAGATGATGGAGAAAGTTCATTTACAAAGGCAAAAGGAAAAAATCTTCGTTTTTATCAATTTCGCTACGGTTTTAGATAATGCAACAAGTGAGTCAGTTTGGTGGTGACTAACTTATTTACTGTCAAGTTGTAGGACTTTTGTCTCATCTCACTAAACTTTCTTAGGGGTGGCTTCAAGAAGTACCATAAATGCGCTGTTGGAAGGCAAAAATCAGTCCCTAACGGTGCCTAATGGCGAATGCTGAGAGCCTGCCGCTTCTAGGAAAGGGTGCAGTATGCATGAGTATCTGAGAGGCATGTGTCTGGTCATCTGAGTGATGGCTCATACCTGCTCTTCAGCCATGATTCCTGTCTCATACTTCCCAAAGCCTTGCAATTTCGAAGTGTTGAGAGTGAGAAAGGTGTCTCTTATACCATGAATAAGGCAACTTTGGGGGACAAACCTAAAGATGGGGGCTGCTTCCCAGGGAAGCCCATTTTGCACTTAGACGGTGGGATCTGCCAGTTCCATCCCTGCCCTTGAGAGTCTGTGGAGTCCAGTCACCAAAGGCCAATGTGTTAGTCAGACAGGCTACGGAATGAAGCCTCCACAGAAACCCAAGTAGAAGGAGGGAGCTTCCAAGCAAGTGAATGTGCCGAGTTCCGGGAGAAATAGTTCACCTCTAGTAAATCCAGTCACTAGAGGACCTGGGAGGTCAGTCCAGGCCTCTGCACCCTCCTCCCTTCTTGCTCTACGCCGCTCTACCATCTTGCTGTTCTTGAGTAGGACAACTGGTGGGCTGGTAAGAAACTGGTATTCTGACTTCTGTGAACTGCACTAGCAAATTAATCAGACATGAAGCAAGTCTGCCCCACCGCTAGGTGCTGGAATGTTCAACAACTAGCAACAGCCTCAAGTGAAATCTGGAAGCCTTTTCTGCTTGTTCAGTTGGCAGAGTTTGGGGAGGCAGTGAATGGCTTTTTATTACTGAAAAGAGGATGAAAGACCAAGTTAAAGAACCTCTGTGCTACCTACGGGCGAAGCATGTACCACACTGGGTTCCCAATGCCACCTCAAGTCGAGAAAGGGGTTCTGGGCACTTTCAATATGCAACTGGCTGGTAGCACTGCTGATAATCTGGACCTGTGAGATGTGAGAAAGGGAGGGTTGTCTCGGGAGACTGGGCCTCCCCATGAATTGATGAAATGATGCTCTCTCCAGGCACATGGAGTCAGAACTAAGCTGAACTTGATGATGTCCTGCTGGTATTCCAAGAATGGCTTACGTCCACTCCTCACTGGAATGGGGTCCAAGAACCCAATGCAGAGGGGCCCCAATTTCAAAGGAGTTCAGAACCACCCTTGAAATTTAAGAGAGTAAAAAAGATAGCAGAGGTGCTCGCGCACTTTCCTTACATGCAGCTGACCCGGTTCCATCCCTAGCACCACATGATTCATAAGATACTGCTGAGTGATCCTGAAGCACTGTCAAGTATGGCCTAATATCCCCTCAACTCAAAAAATTAAAAAAGATCAAAACAAATCCTTTCCTTTCTCCTTTCTTCCTTCCTTTCTTTTTGTTTTTTTTTTTTTGGGGGTCGTACCTGGCAAATGATCAGGGGTTATTCCTACTCTTCACTCAGTGCTAGGGCAACCAAATGGGATGCCGGGATCAAACCCGAGTCAGCCACACGCAAGGCAAGCACCTCACCTGCTGTGCCATAGATCTAGCACCAGAACAAGTCATTTCGACTGTGAAAAGAAATATTGATATGGTCTTGCTCTTCGAGTCCAGTCGCCTTTGAACTTGTATCTCGCTTGCCTTGATGTTTCTCTGCTTGCCTCTTTCCACTCTTTAGAAGCCTGTGTTCTCTTGCGAACATCTACTCCTCCCTCCTTCTCTCCTCACATCTTTCCAAATAAATGTCAATAAAACGTTCTCGCTTCACCAAAACAGAAAAAGAAAAAAAAAGAAATATTTATGGTAGACTTGACATAAATAATTAAGTGTGTATGTGTTACTGAAAAATATCTCTAGATCCCAAATCCTTTACGCCACGCTAGAGAGGGTATTTCAGCAACAGCTCAATGTTCTAAGGCTGGCTTCAAGTAATGGAAACTATTTTCTAGTAATTTTTATTGCAAGTAATTCTTATTATAAGAAATTTTCCTGAAACAGGATGGAAAAGACAAAGTTCAGGTAAAGGTAAATCACACCTCCAGAGCCACATTCACAACCTAGATTTCAGCTATTCTCTTTCAACATGTAGGTAACCTCTTGCTTGCCCATATTTGACACATCATAGAAGTCTAATTATCTATCGTTTGCAATTAATCATCTGACAATTTCATTTCCTGCACTTATAAGCATCCAGCTGGGAAGTAAGTTTTAATCTGAGAGAGAAAAAGAGGATTCGGGTTTCTAACAAATTACTTCTAATTAACCAGAACCTTTTTAGTCATTCCAATGTAAAGATGCCTACAGCTAATCAAAGAATTTATTGTTTGCATTCTTAATGGTATTTTGAAATTTCATTTAAATTTCCCCAAAAGGCCAGTTCTAGAAATATATTGCACTAACATTCGTTAAACAAACATTCCCTTCAACAGAACACAAAGAATGGGGGGGGGGTGAATCTCTCTCTCTCTCTCTCTCTCTCTCTCTCTCTCTCTCTCTCTCTCTCTCTCTCTCTCACACACACACACACACACACACACACAACACACACCTATGAAATTAGTTTCCTAACATGGACTTAATAAACTTTGACTACTTTCACATATTTACACTTCTATCTCCCTATCTTGGTTAATATAAAAAAAAATAGGGAAACCAATGCTTCCTGAATAAATGGTTTCCATTGGAAAAAAGACTACAAAATGTTAACCTAATGGTTGTATTTGGGGTGGGGGGTCTCCCAAGTGGTAGTCAGGAGTCTCGGGCCGCCTCCCAGTGATTCTCAGCCAGCTGGTCA
This sequence comes from Cryptotis parvus, assembly GCA_021461705.1. Classification (NCBI taxonomy): domain Eukaryota; kingdom Metazoa; phylum Chordata; class Mammalia; order Eulipotyphla; family Soricidae; genus Cryptotis; species Cryptotis parvus. The sequence goes on along the minus strand of JAJIBD010003820.1, from coordinate 157,877 downwards.
CTGCTCCACGGTTTAATGCTAAGGCTGGAGGATGTGATACCAGGAATTACCCAGATCACCCTCCATAATGCAGCGGGGTTTGGAGCCTTCGGGTCTGCACCTGGCAGTACTCAGCACTGGAGGATCATGTGGCATTGGGGATCGAATCAGGGTTGGCCATATGCAGGACATGCATCTTCACCCCTGACCTACCTCCAAGTTAAATGTCCACTAGTGTCAGTGGAGAGCCAGTTCAGGTTATAGCCTCATAGGGGGAACTTTAGATTTGCAGGTGCTTTTGCTTATTTCCCAAATGCCACAAAAGAATTCAGATGAGCACAAAAGATGCTATTTGTGTTATCTTCAATATTTTAAAAAGGAGGAACAATAAGCCTGCCTTCTTGGCTACAGCTTTTGCTACCCAAAGGGACAAAAGTTAAGACAAATCCAGCTGGAGGCTGGAGAAGCCCACTGAATGTAAGCTGTAGGTGCATATTGATTTAAGGGGTCTGAGGCCACACCTAGCAGTGCTCAGGAACCACTACCCCGGAAAACTGGCTTTCTGCTCAGAGGTGACATGTGGCAGTGCTCTGGGGACCCTACACAGTTCTGGGGCGCACACCAGTTGTCCTCCTGCCAGGCAAGCACTTTAAACCCTGAACTACCCTCACACGTGCTAATCTGGAACAGAGAGATCAGTCTACACTACCACTGGGAACAAAAAAATTACACATTTTAGAAGCAAAAGACTTCAGAACATTTGCAATAACTTAAGAAAGGCAAAACAAACTTATGGTGTATTCAAAAGCAAATCTACAAGAGAAAATGATGATAAAATTAAATTTTATGAAGTTATGAAATGTGCCTATAAGTGAATGGACATAGAGAGGATCATGTTGCGTGAAACTAGCCAGAAGGAGAGAGACAGATATAGAATGACTGCATTTATTTACATGACATAAATATATATCTGTACATATTAGGATACCAATATCCAAGGTCAGGTGAAGCATGGATCAGGAGGTCTTGTCAAAGGTGGAAATGATCACAAACGTGTGGAAATCAGAGGCTAGGTAAGACAGAGAATGGAACAGTGTGTCAATAATTGTCGAGGAAGTGCTAATACCAACCTAGAACTGAGCATTAAATACAGGCAAAAAGATACACATGAGATCATTTTAATGTATGTATTGTAACCCACAATGTGGAAGGGAAGGAACAGAGAAAGAGATAGAGAGAAAGAGAAAGAAATAGGGGCCGGAGTGATAGCCCAGCAGGTAGGGTGTTTGCCTTTCACGCGGCCAGCTCATGCCGGCCGGGTTCGATCCCGGCATCCCATATGGTCCCCCAGCACTGCCAGGAGTAATTCCTGAGTACAGAGCCAGGAGTAATCCCTGAGCATTGCCGGGTGTGACAAAAAAAAAAAAAAAAAGAAAGAAAGAAAGAACCTGCCATGGAGGCAGGCTAGGGGAGGGGAGGGAATAGGGAACACTGGTGGTGGGAAATGGGCACTGGTGGAGGGATGGGTGCTGGAACACTGAATGACTGAAACCCAAATATGAACATCATATGAACATCTTTGTAATTGTGTATCTCATGGTGGTATAGTAAAATATTTTTTAAAAAAAACTTTATACTGTTATTATTTTATGATAGTACTGACTTCTTGGCGTTCCCCCTTTTCTGTGTTATTGTTAACGTTGTGATGGGAAAATGAGGGTGTGAAGAGGGGCGGGTGCACACGAGCCCGACCTGGCTGCTCTCACACTAAATTGCGATACCTGCACACTCAGCCATAGAGTTCGCTGAGGGACTGCACCTCTGCCGCTGTTAACATGGATACACACGCGGCTGTGGTGTGACCAGAAATCCCTTGTGGTGCCGGGCTTGGCCTACAGTGCTGCCAGGACAACCATCAGTGCATATTGGGGAACCAGACTGAACTCAGCAACTTTCCTCTTGCAAGTCCAACGTTCCAAGCCACTTTGCTTCGTATTTTAAATGCAAATCATTATTCAGTGATGAGCATAAAAGATATTCTTCTAAGGGGAAAAAATGTGCTTTTTTTTTTAAAGAAATAGACAAAAATAATTATTCTAGTACCTAAGGCCTGTGAGCCTGGCTCCAAGGGACAGGCTGGCCATACCCTGTACTCCGACTTGCTGTAAGTGTGTTTCATAACAGTCCCACAAGACTCTGCTGCTCGCCCTCAAGAGAGCAGCCTGAATAGTCAGCGTCCAGGCCAGGAACTCCACAACTATGTTGTGTTTCAAGACTCATGGGCATGATTTCTAGTCGCTACAAATGTCTGTGGTCTTGAGCAGCACGTTAGGTGCCAGTTTCTATTCTGAAGTAGTATTTGGGACATCCCTCCTTGTGCATGGCAACAAAACAAACTTGGAGGCAGTCTGAGAGTTTAGAGGCAAGAGTAGAGCGATCGGGAGAACCAGAATCAAGCAGTGAGAAGGACCGTTTCAGAATGACACTGGAAATATGGCCGTGGGAGATGAGCACAGTTTCCTTTCAGTGTGTTTGCTACAGCAGGAGGAAAAGTGACCCAAGAAATCAAATCACAATACAAACAGTTCTTTGAATGTTTCTTTGGGCATTACCATGTCTTCCTGAGCCGTCCACAGAAGAGACTATGATGGTGACATTCATCACTATCAATATAACAGTTACACTTGAAGCTTCAGGCCAATTCCCAAGTCAAAATACATGAATAAAAGCATAGTCTACCTTTGAGGTAAATATATCATAAAAGATCTGGAGGACAGTGAGGGCATCAATTGGAAAGGCTGGTTACAGCAATGAACTCAGAACGTTAAGGACTTTTGAATTTGTGAATACTGAAGACCAAAAGGTCACAAGTAGGAGAAAAGAATTAAAAAACAGAATAGTAGGCTCAAGAGATGGGGGAAAGGTAAAGAAGCAGGTGTTGAATGCAGCAGGCCCAAGTGTGATCCGGGGCACCGGGCCCCTAAACATTGCCAGGTGCCACTGTGAAAGTCCCCAGTCATGGCTGATGTAGGAGGTGCGGGAGAAAGATCTTTGCATTGAGCCTTTGGCTGACATCACAGAGAGAGAGAGAGAGAGAGAGAGAGAGAGAGAGAGAGAGAGAGAGAGAGAGAGAGTGCTCGCTATTGGGGGTGGGGGTTTAGAAGCCTCCGAGCGTTGTTGGGGAAGCTCCCCACGAAAGGCACAATAGAATGTATAATGACAGCGAGGTGAGAAAAAGTGAATCACCCAACATATAACAACAGACTAATCTGATTACAGAAAGCAAATAAAGACCATTTAAGCTTTTAAAATGATGAGGCTTGAGGATTAGGAGAATTAGGAGAAAAGTGAGTATCAGAATGAGCTAAACCCAGTATGTTCATCACATAAGCCACACTGTGGCGTTCCCCACCCAATACTTCACCTGTGCTTCTTTACAGTGTTTCTCAACCCGGCTGCAAAGCATTATTTGATATAGTTTTTATATGTCCCTGCACAATCCCTCTTAGGACAAAATCATTTTCCAATTGAAATGGTATAATTAACTCTTACTGCTGCAGCACTGTTTTAACAAACACAGGTACCATGGGATATAGACTGAAGTAAAAAGAGATAAAATGTGATTTAAAGAAAATAATTGCTGTAAATAGAATGTGGAAATTCTGAAATGACGTGGCTAAAAATTGGCCATGGGATAGGAGGGAGGGTGTCTTTGTATAAGTTCAGAAACAATGGTATTTATTATTATTTTGGTTCTGTTTTTCAGCCCGCTGAGTGGCTCTTAGGCTTGGGGCGGATATGCTACTCCCATTACGGTGCTGAGGGGCTCCTGCTGGGCCAGGAATCAAAGCACAGCTCCCACACGCCAAACACATGCCCAAAGCTTTGAGTCCTCACCCCGTCCAGAAACTATGGCCTTGAATCTGTTGTGCTGTTCTAAGAAGCATTAGGAGCCATCTGCTCCTCCAACACACAGTATACTCTTCAGACCTGCGGTGTTCTAAGGGGTGCTGAGTGCAATAACTCTGAAACCACCTACCCTGGATGGAAAGTATCCAAGAGTCAGATTTTGCAGAGTCTGGAGAAGACCAAAGCAGAAGATGACTCTTTAAAAGACACAATAACTACAAAGACATCGAGGGAACCCTGCATCAGGGGACAATACTGACGCTTTCCTGGCGTGACCTTCCCAGGCACTTTCCAAAGCACCTCTTCGACACCATTCTCATGGTACATAATTTAATGACTGGACTGCCAGAACAGGCATTACTGTTTTCATTCCACGAAGGAAGAAGGGATGCCCGCCCACCAAAGGCAGCTGACTGCAACGATTCTCCAACCTCATGTGTAACCGAGGCAGGGCTCCAACCCAGACCTCCTCATTGGACACTTAGTCCATCCACCCCACTGCTGGCCCACCCAAGCCCCCAAAAGTCAAAAGCCTTGGTGGGAAAAAGTGCTCCAGGGGCTCTTCCCCTCTGCAGCCATCGCTGAAGCGGTAGCTGCTGAAATGAGGTCAATGCATCCGTGACTTGACCACAGCAAGAACCATAAAGACATTTCAATACATTCATCACTTGTATCACTTGTCTTCCCATTATTGATCAATTTGCTCGAGCGGGCACCAGTAACATCTCCATACGTCCCTGTTGCTAATGTAGCCCAAGGGCATCTGCTCGCTCCAGGAACACGAAGAGCCTCAAACCCATTCAGGTCATGGGAATGAGGTCTATAATTGTTACTGTTTGGGCATATTAAATATGCTGGCATAAAATTTTGGCATTTTAATATATGTCTTCCCCTGCCTCCAAATAGTTGAGCCAGGAGGACACTGTGCGAGCTACGCCTATCCAAAAGGACAATGAGGTTCAGGCTGTGAGAGGCCACTACAGAGATCAGCAAACTGGCAAAAGCAGTCCAGGCTTACAGGAAGAGGCATGTCAAGCCCAGCAGGAGAAAGCAAACGGCACAACTGTCCAGGTGGGCATTCACCCGTGAGGTGGTTTCACTAGGCTAAAACTGGACAGACCAAAAAAAAAAAAAAAAAATCCTCGACGGCAAAGCCAGGTAGGTCTCGCCAAGCAGGTAGGAGAAAGGGCGAATACAAAGTAGAAACAGTGGGAAGATGCAGGAAGAAAGTTGTTCAATTAAAAACTTGATTAAACACATGGCCTTCTGCACACTACCAGGTACAGCCCTAGAGATACCTGGGCATTTCAGGATTGCTCTGTTTGTCCCCAGAACCTGCATCCCCAATGAATAATGTATCCTTGGGTGGCAGCACAGAACCACCAGCCTGGTTTGATGAGTGCTACCAGGAGTGGCCCCTAGATATGGTCTCTAGGCTGCGTGAGCAACATTTTGAAGAGACTCCCTCAAAAAAAAAGTGGAGATCTTGGAGTCCACTTTCCTTTCATTGAAGAGTAAACCCTCTGTGGGAGTGAAAGAAAAAAAAATAAAATAAAAAACTTGATTAAAAACTAAAATTAAAAACAAAGTACTCCATGGGCTGTCATGAACGGCTAGATCTTAGCGCAGACAGAATGTGTGGTGAAGAGTTCAAAGAAAGGCCGGAACATGGAGGATGTGGGGGGGGGAGCTCTTGTCCTTAGGCTCCTGTTAACCTGGAATACTCTGTCCAGGTAAACAGAAAGACGCCACGAGAAACAGCAGCGATAAGAAAAGCCCGGGAAAGGAACAGACGGAAAAATACCCACAACTCTGCAGCAGCAATTGTACAGGGAGGTGAGAGAGACAGAGAAAAAGCTCTTGAGTAGAAATATTACTGCACCAGCTGCTTCCAGGGTACATGAACACAGAAGTGATAACATGCTAAAGCATAATAAAAACTTTGAAATAAAGTTAAAAGATACACATAATTTTGTTTTGGGGCAGATGACCCCCCACTCCATGAGGGGCCTCCATTTTCCACATCAGGCCTCCCCTCATCAGAACTCCACCCAGCAGACCAGCCTATCACACCGGCTCGACGCCATTGAGGCAGGGCGGTTCATCAATAAATGCTGGATTTAGAGATGACTACAAGAGTATGCCACCCGCACGGCAGAGCCTGGCAAGCTACCCGGTCGATTTGATAGCCAAATACCAGTAACAATTATAGACCTCATCCAGACCTGATGGAATGGTTTGAGGCTTTTAGTTCCTGGAGCAAGCAGGTGTCCTGGGCCTACTTGCATGAGACAGGATGTATGGAGATGTTACTGGTGCCCGCCGAGCAATTGATGAACGGGAAGACAGTGACAGTGATACACATAACATAAAAATGAACATTTTTTCTCTGCACAGAAAGGTTAGGTACATGTAACATGAAAACGAACATCTTTCTCTATGCAGAAAGGTTAAATACATGTAATATAAAAACAAGTATCTTTCTCTACGCAGAAAGGTTAAGTAGAAGTAACGTAAAAACAAACATCTTTCTCTCGGCAGAAAGGTTAAACTGCGAAGCTGACATCTGCGTTTGTCACGTGTGTGATGCTTCCCATCCCGCGCCATGTGTACGAACAATATCTAAGGGTGTCATCTGCATATTGGTACCAAAGGAGCTTCTGAACGGGACCTGTCCGTATATTTCAATATCTTCAGAAACGTCAGCTTTTATCAGATATAAACACACATTTAATTTATCAGTTTGGTCTTAATATAAAAAGTTGACAATCATGTGTCACCAGAAGTATTGATAAGGTAAATATGGACTACAGGAAAATGTCAAAAAGTTACTCAAATGGTTTTCTGAAATCCTACATCAAATTGCATTCTTCATCTCTTTTCCTGCCATTGAATATGTCATATTTTCCCACCTAGGGCTGTTTCTAAAGAGATACTCAAGGAAGCATTTCAGAACCTTCATTCTTAAAATGTCTTAATACACAAGCATGCGAAACTGTAAAGGAGTCAGAACAGAGGAAATGCATACTGCACCGCTCAGCATTGTTACCTCACTCTGCTGAAGTGAAGAGAAACTGTGCTCACAGTACGCAGAGGGTGAGGCTTTCACTTTTCAGCATGAAAAACTTGTTCTGAAGAAGTTTGCTTTATAACTTAAAATTCAGGGCCTGGAGCACTAGTACAGTGGGCAGGGTGTTTGCCTTGCATGCAGTGACCTGGGTTTGGTTCCCAAGAACTCCTATGGTGCCCAAGCACCGCCAGGAATAATTCCTGAATCCAGAGCCAAGAGTAACCACAGAGCATCACTGGGTACAACGAAAAAAAAAAAAACAAAACCCTACACATTTATTCATTCATTCATTCACTAGCTACTTAGGATCTCTCCTGGTTTATAGCATGACCCAAACATGGGTCTGTTAGTTAACAAACCTGAGTTCTTTAAACGCTACACACAGGAACTGGCAGAGGCTTTGGTGACACCTTAAAGAAGAATGCTCTAAAGTGTGATGATTGGGGCTGGAGCGATAGCACAGGGGAGGGCGTTTGCCTTGCACGCGGCCAACCTGGGTTCAATCCCGGATCCCATTTGGTAGCCCTAGCATTGCCAAGAGTAATTCCTGAGCAAAGAGCCAAGAATAACCCTGAGCGTGGCCGAATGTGACCCTCCCAAAAAAAAAAAAAAAAAGTATAGTGAGATGAATTTCCAGCGCGAGAGTCAGAGAGGTTTTTTTTTCAAGTCCTGGCTCCAAATGATGGGACCCTGGGAAAGTGGCTTCGCTTTTTTAACATCCGCACTGTAAATTTTACTGAAGAATAAATGAGACATGACAAGACAGCTAACTCAGAGGGCCTTCAACCACTCACTCTCCCTCCCTTCCCCTCTCCTCCTCAAATCTTGATCAGGGATCATTCTGAAAGGAGTGATTCTCATTTGGGAATCATTTTGCCTCCAAGGAAACATGTGACTATCTGGAGGCATTTTTGGATTGCTCGTGACTAGGCTGAGCTGGGGATAAACTTCGTAGAATTTAGTGGTAAAGGCCAGAGATGTGAAACGCTCCCCAAGGCCCAAGACAGCTACCCTCTGCTCTGTACCCCCCATCCATCTAGCTCAAGAGCAGCACTGAGGTAGAGAGATCCTTTCCTCAACCTGAAAGACAACCACTAGCTAGTTTTGTTAAACGAGAGATCAGAGTCTCCCTGACTTTACCAAAGTGTCAAGATCAAGGAGGCAACGCATCAGCCCTCCGATGGTACAGAATATAAAACTGTGATTGAGTCAATATTCCCGGCAGCGTGGATCCTTCTGGCTATTTGCATGTGACAACACTGGAGTTGAGTAGATCGGAGGATGGAAAAAAAATCCTTTAGGCAAATTTGGATTTAATGACAACATCAGTCTGTACTTCTGAGCAATTTCTTACTACAACCTAGATTCCCCCATTAAGAAGCATCTGGCTGTAGTAGACAGAACACTGTGGGCACCCTGACGCCCGTGCCTGAGGCAGCAGCTGAGACGCCCCCTTCCCAGGCCGGTTCCGCCTTTGCTCTTCCACCTTGATTTCCCGCCATTCTCACAACCCTTTCTCTCTGTTCCTTCCTCTGCTGCCAATACTTCTAGACTTGCCATGACTATTTAGCCCCCATCCTCACAGATAGGAAAAGGCGAAATGCCTTGATGTGGAAGCCGGCTCTCAAGGACACTGTGTGGGAGGTGAGGGTGAGCGTGGCGGCACAGCCTTCCTACAGCAAAGAGGCTTCACAGAGAGAGCATGAGGAGAGAGACCCGGTTGGAAAACAAAATAAACCATGGCTGAGGAGGGCTTGGGACAGGCCCAGCTCGGCGTCCGTGGCAGAACATCATTTACTGATGGTGAAAAGCACGGTTTTTCTGATTTGCTGGGTTTGAAATGATTCCTCTGCAGAGGGACGCGTAAACGCCTATACAGTGGGGCTATTGTAAGTGAATCTGGCCTAGAACTCTGCTCTCAGAATAGGCCACGATACGCCGTGTTTAAATCTCAGCGAGCCACAGCGCCACCTATGGCCATCTGGCCTTTGGGTTAAAATAAAAGCGCATGATTTTACTTCTTTGACACTTTGTGAACAGACCAGCTGGGAGAAAGAAACCTCTACAATATCACATACACTGACCAAAACACCACCCCACATCTGTTTCTACAAACCCAGAAAGGTGACTGATTTCCTTAGAGCATACCTGAGGGGGGAGTGATTAGCTAAAAAATACGGAAATTTGTGCATTGTACATTGAAAGCATTTGAAATGACATGAAATGAAATGAATGAAATTACTTGCATGAGAAAAAATCTCCCTGAATGCATAATCCTGGATAAGATAATGTAGCCACTCACCACGGCTCTTTGATCAACTATGTGGAAATAAAAACTGGAAAATAAGTAATTTAAAGAACTACCACAGACTTTAAAGTAGTGATTAAGGCACAAGCTAGTACTCTTCCTGATCAGAACATTTGTAATTACTACAACTCAGAAATAATTTAAAATAAGAATTTATATTTTTGCCATTTAAAGTTGTAAACACCACTGTGCTTGATTGTTGTAAGATTTAATGTGCTACCGTGAGCTACGTTAAGTTAGAAATTTTCTAACCTGACTACAAAAAGAACTTCAATCCCCTCCCACCCCACCCCCAAACAAGAGCCAGGATCCTCCAGTAATTCTATCAAGGCGTGTAGTGATTGTCTTTACACCAATGCGCAGCTATCATCATTTGGAACCAAGCAGATTTTCCTCTTTCTTTCTGCTCCAAATTCACCTGGCTTATTTCCAAGAGAAAATGCAGGCACAGGGGGAGGCAAAGAGCAATTCTGTTAGATCAATGAAGATGCTGACCATAGCAGAATTCTATCTATCACACCATACTTGTTCTCCAATTAGACATGAATAGTCATTTCTTGTCAATTCTCATACAAAACTAAGTTAAGATTAAAATTTACAATGCTTCACAGTAGGGAGAAATACACACACACACACACACAGGTTTTCACACTACATCCAGAAATAACATATATCTCTAACTTTTATAACATCCCTTCCCTTCTCGCAAAGGAATTTAAATTCCTGCTTCTAAAGCAGAGGAAAATACAACTTAATAAAACTCGCATGAAAATGCTCTATTGGCAATGACAGGGTAAGATGAGGCCAAAGGCCTGGGCTGTTTACTCAGTACCAGGTAATTAAAGGTGAGGATCTGATTTTGTCCTAAGCTCAAGTGAACATTTAAATTATACCTTTTGCTACCAGGGAAGAGAAACTCCTCGTGCTTTGCACCTGTTTCTGAGAGAACCTAAGTTCAAACGAGACTGAAATTAATCTGTAAAATAATGTGATATAAGAGAGTGACTCTTGCTGTAAGAAAACAGATTTTAGCCAACTTAAAAAAAATGCTTTAAATATTTGCACTGAAGGGTTCAGAAGAAGGAAAAGTGAGAAAGAAATTAAATGGCACCGTGGCACAGGGAAGAGAGCTTCGGCTGAGTTTTCAGCTTCACTGCGGGCTGGAGGCATAGCGCTGGCGTTAAGGCACTTACCCTGTATGCTTAGGGTCCTGGCCCCACCCTGGCACAGCCAGGCTCAGAGCCCTGCCAGGAGGGACCCCAGGCACAGAAGCAGAAATAAACCAACCCCAGCCCCACGCCATCCAACACCAAACGCTTGACTGCCTCTGAATCTGCCTATAATATGTAGCCTTGCAATCACACCCTAATCGCAAAGGAGACAAAAGCAGAGTTCTTCAACACAGTCAAAATGGCTCCACCAAGAGCTGGTCAGGCCTGGGTGCCCCGGTCCTAACAGACGGACTCAGCCCCAGTCTGTGATTTAGTGGCGGTACTATGGATGAGACCTTTCAGAACCTGCTGACTCGAATATGCAACTGAAAACTCAAAATCCTCATATCTCTCCCCCAAAGCCCGTGTTGTTCTTTCTGCCTCCATCGACCTGCTTCTCTCCACTCCACCCCTCATCCTTCAAATTTGTTTGAACACTACCTCTGAATGGCTAGTTGCGTCTAAGCCACTGCAACCACACACACAATCACACACCCCTTTCACCGTCTCTTCCCATCACAACCTCCTTCAAGTTCATCTGCACCGTATGAGCTAAGATTTTGAGCTCCTTTTTTTTTTTCTTTTTTGGGTCACTCCCAGCAATGCTCAGGGGTTTCTCCTGGCTCTGCACTCAGGAATTACTCCTGGCAGTGCTCGGGGACCATATGGGATGCCAGGGATCGAACCCGGGCCGGCATGGGCAGGCTGCATGCAAGTACCCGCTGGGCTATCCGCTCCGGACCCTTGAGCTCCTTTTAAAAAATGCATCTTACATATCTTTTTTTATCCTTTGCTTAATGTTCAATGCATACTAGACTCTAAAAATCAAATAAGTTGCTAATAGTACTCTGTAAGTTGTTAAAAAAATCAAAATTAAAACTAACTTTAGTCAAGGGGCGAGAGCCCCTCGGCCTGAGCTGGAGCGGCAGTACAGCGGCAGGGTGTCTGCCCTGCAGCACTCAACTGGGGCTCACTCCCCAGCATCCCAGAGGGCCACGGGGCCAACAGCATGAGTAATTCCTGAGTGCAGAGCTAAGAGACACCCCTGAGCATTGCCAGGTGTGCTTCCCCAAACAAAACAAAACAAAAACAAAAGAACCTCAACTTGAGCGTTCTCTTCCTCCATTCCTGCATTTGGTATTTAGTTTAAAATTACATTAATAATATTTGTCTTACTAGTAAGAACTTGATTTAAGACGTTTTGTTATTCTTAGCTCATTAACCCTGCCTTATATGTTCGGCATATATTCTACGCCAAGCTCGGTATATAATGCTATTCCAAACTTTCACATTATAAAGCAATGTGGTGACTGTAGATCGGCAGAAATCAACTTTTCGTAGACATTACAATATTGAACAGATACCAGAGAACCATTTCCCTTTCCCCCTCAATATCCAACATCAGGTCAGTCTGGAAACAGTGAAAAGACACTGACCTTAAATCATCTCTGGGAAAAGTCAGTTATTCAGAGTTAGAGAAGGAGCGGGAAGGAAATCCAAAGTCAACAATTCAGCATGTATTTGGAACTCTGCATGGGAAACTCAGTTCAAGTAGAAGCCATAAGGTGATACGTGTAATAGAATGATAGCTCGCAATTCTTTGGCCTTTCGTGCTGACTCTGCCACACTAGGAAAAACTTTGCTTGAATAAATTCCTAAGAAACCTTACACAAAATAAGATGAACTAAAGATAATAGATAAAATACACAGGGCCCCTGTCCTCTGAGAAGGTCATGGCTGAGAAGACGATGGAAGAGACTGCATCAGTCTTGAGCGGAAGCGCCCAGAGGCTCCGGCGCTCTGAGAATAGCGGGTGCACATTTGGAGGCTCTAGAATGACTCCTGGTTTCAAGCCACTTTAACTCTGACTTGTTTAATCACAGGGCTGCCATCTGGATGTGGCCAAGTCACTGGCTGAAAACCAGCGCAGTTCTCAAAGCTCTTCCTGGGCTGATCCCACCTTCCCACTCCCCTCTCCCGCAGGCAGAATGGAAGGGACGATCTGAAGGAGCAGATGCAGAAACTGAAGAGCACCATGGACCACGCTGATGTCAGGCCTTCGGTTCTTGGCGTGTCTCACCATCTTGGTCTCTGACTCACGGCAATAGGACTCAACTTAGCTGCCTCACACACTGGGAGAGTCTGTGCTGCACTACACTGAACACGTGCGAGAAAACACATGTGTGATCTTCGTGAACTATAAATAACACTTTCCAATAGGGGCCGTGGATCAGTACACAACGATACTATGGAATCGCTTTTTTTTTTTTTTTTTTTTTTGCTTTTTGGGTCACACCCGGCAATGCTCAGGGGTTTCTTGGTTGGGCATGGGATGCCGGAATTGAACCCGAGCTGGCAAGGGCTGGCCGTGTGCAAGGCAAACGCCCTACCCGCTGGGCTATCGTCCGGCCCCTGGAATCGCTTTTTAAGGGTGCAAAAGGAAAAGATTTTAACTTTGTTGGGAAATATAAATCCACATGATTCTGATCATGGCGTTAAGTTTTCTAACTCAACTTCACCTGAAAAAAACTGTGTGCATCCATAAAGCTCTAGACTTACTTCCGGTTGAAACTTCTGTGCAGAGAGGCTTATATTTAAAAAGATACGGATAAGAATGCTGACCCACTAGCCCCGTTGGGAGAGGGCCCACAGCAACAAGAGACAAAAACAAAAGCTGTGAAGCAGAAGTCAGATAGTATGCAAAGACACAGAATTTCACAGTGAGAGCTAAAGGGCCTCAGATTAACAAAAGAAGTCAGCAGAGATTCACAAAGAACATCCTGGTTCTGAACTATACTAAACAGTTTTAAGACACCCATTTCATTTCCTCATCTACTGTTTCACATCCAGTCTCTACCAGGCAATATGATTCTCTGAAAGGGAAAACCCGTCGTCATTCACTCTCTAGAAAACTGCAATAACAAATCAAGTTCTTCACCACCAATAACAAAATCTGCATTTTCACAGTAAATTTGAAGTTCAAGACAGTGATCAATAACTCATTTCAAACATTGTTGAACAAGGCCAGGAGCGATAGCACAGCTGGTAGGGCATTTGCCTTGCAAGCAGCCGACCCAGGGTCGATCCCTGGCATATGGGCCCCTGAGTACCGCCAGGGGTAATTCCTGAATGCAGAGCCAGGAGTAAACCCTGAGCATCGCCAGGTGTGACCCAAAAGCAAAAACAACAACAACAACAACAAAAACATTACTGAACAAACCAAACGAAAAATGAGAAAATACAGCCATTTCCTTAGGTGTCTCCGCATTGGAACTTGACTTAGAGCAGCTTTCTGTGACTTCCCCAAGGCATGAGGAGTGTGAAGAAGTGCCCTGAGAGTGGAGTCCCAATCTATCATTTTCCAAACCTGAGCATTTCAATAGAGGCGTTTCTAATTTCTAGCAAAGGCTTTTATGATGCCATAAATGTCATATCAGAAAAGAAAAAGAGGAAAAAAAAGAAAAAAATGGTAATTTGACTCCGCACTATATATATATTTGTTTCCACTCAAAAATAATTTCCCATCTGGGCCAACTATAGGTCACAAGTCAAAGAAAACCCAGCAAAAACTGGGCCAGAGTGATAGTCCCACTCTGGGTAGGGGCGGGCCTACCCAGATGGGTAGGGCGCTTGCCTTGCATGCGCCAACCGATTCAATCCCGGGCAACCATATGGTCCCCTGAGCACCGCCAGGAGTAATTCCCTGAGTGCAGAGGCAGGAGTAAACCCTGAGTGTCGCCAGGTGTGACCCAAAAAAGCAAAAAAAAAAAGATGATCTGAGCCATGGTCAGTTTCCTCCAAGGTTTCCCCAGCACAGGAAATCAAGAATGAAAAGAATGCAGCAAAACCTTTTTCTAGCCCTGTCCCAGCTTCTGGCACAGGGAAGCCCGACACGGGCCAGCAGGCCTTCACCTAAGGCTTACACGGAGAACAGCCTCGACCGGCGACTTCCAGTCAGCCCAGTCCTGAGCAAAGCCCCTGCCTTGGTAGCCAAGGCCCCAGAGCTACCTGCTAAGGGGCACGTGTCTGATCTGCCTTAAGATTGTTCCTAACTGTGAAACCCGATGACAGACAGGGAGGACGGCATGAGAAGCGACTGAGGAGCCCAGGTGGCCGGGCAGGCAGAGTCCGCCCGCTGCGCCAGTGCCCCTTGCTAACTTCTTTACGCAGTGCAGCCACGCCTGGAAGTGACAGTCTTTAGGCAAAGAGTTCCGTAACCCTCAGGCCGCAGGGTGAAGCCCCTCCACAGGAGCGGCCCGAGCTACAAGAACAAAGCGCTACCAGGGCAACAAAGACGCTGGTCCCACAGGCCACCTCCGGGCCTTGGGTTCGGCCACTTCTGGGCCTCCACATCCCCTTGGCATTCTTCAGTGTGGTCGTGACCAGGAGAGCAGCCGGCACGTATACGCTGACCAAGGACATTTTAATTAAAAGCCACCTCGCCGCTCTGCTTTCCAAGAGAGCGTGTACTTGACACGAAGTATATCACGAGCGTGACGCAGCAGCAAGACCAAGCGAAAGGCGTCTCGTTAGACGGCACCGCATTTTTCCCAAGGAAACACCAGGGCCCCACCGATCCTGACGGTGTGGTTTCTGGCCATGTATTCCCAGAACAGTCAATGACTTCTGACCATAGGAGTTCTGAAGAGACCAGGAAAAAGTTTGCCTATGAGTGTGCAAACAATTTAACATTAAAATAGAGCTGGCTTTTTGACGAAGGCAATTAGCTTCTTCATGTTCCAAACACCAAATTATATTTTCCCATTAATTTTTAAACCAATGTGGCTTTAACTTAAAATAAACTGTACATCAAAAGAATGGAAAATAAACAGCCAGGAACACAATTTGATGAATTGGATTTATTTAGTTTATTTATCTAAACAGGGACCATTGGATCTCTTTAATAGCCTGACAGTTGCACTGGGCTGGTTAATAAAACATTCCACCGTGTCTTCAGCCAATATAGAAATGCAAATCCCATCAGAAATATTTTATTCATGAAGCAGTAATTTCAGTTACTACCAGCTCTTTTTAAAAAAGAAACTAAAAAGCCCCTCTGCAAATAAACAGCGCCACCTAGTGACCATCAATGAAGCCAAATTCGTCGCAGGTTTATACTTAATCTTTTGAAATGTTACCTGTTTTCATCTTTCCTCTTTATTTCTTAGGTAAGATCAAAGTGACTAGGCCAAACCAAAAGAAAAAAAACCAACATGAAATTCAATAATAATTTGTCAAGTCATTTAAAAAGGATTACAAGCAAATACAACTACATTAAATCTGTAAGCTTCATGTTTTTCTTTTAAAATAAAAGCAATTTAGCAGTATCTCAAAAAAAATATATCCCATCTGTTTTTAAAATTTAACTACTCACTAGAAATATCATAAAGCCACAACAAAATTGTCTCCTTCTACCATTAGATGGTAGTTTAACTTTAATTCCAATAGGGGAAGGAGGTGTTAAAAGTAGGTAGAAAAAAATATTCCAATAAAACTGCTAAATCCAATCAGGACCTAATATTTACCTCTTTGTTTTGCTTTTGGCTTGGGGCCACAAGCAGCAGTGCTCAGGAGTCGCTCCTGGCTCTGCACTCAGGAACGACTGGACTTCTGGTGGCGCCGTGGGGGGCCATGTGGGATGACCTGGGAAAGGGCCCAGGCTGGTGCAAGACAAATGCCCAATGCTCTGGGCTATGGCAGCAGCCTCAAACCTGGGTTAATCACATGCACAAGAACGGAAGTGCTGCGCACCTTTATATCTGCACCAGGCCACACTTCAACCTTGCCAACGACTATAGTGCATCTGGAACCAAAGGTTTTCTAGTCAGGAAGCACCACAGGAGCTAAAGGCAATGGTCTAAAGCCCAAAGGAGTCACCATAGAGTCAGTCGCATTGGGAGAAAGGGTCAGGGCTCCCAAGCGGAGAGCATCAGTGATGGCTAACCTGGATGCAGTTCTTCCGGCCAACAACAAACAAATCAGTGAGCACCTTCTGCTCCACTCAAACAGGCATCCTCCTCAGGAGAAAGACGCCAAGAACACAAACCATTACCAGATCTTGGATTAGGAACCAGAGCCACGAGGAGCACACATCGCCCCACAAGGCTCAGGGACTACCGCTGGAAACAGACTTCTGTTCTCCTCCCTCTGGGGGGGCATTCCCTGTGTTAGCCCTCGAAAATACTGGAGGCTCTTTGAGCCCAACCAAGGGCAGAGCCTGGAACGTGAATTTTACAAAGGAAACCAACTGCATGGCCATTATAATTTTACAGAGCAGGGTCTCGGAAAACCACCTTCTTGCAACAGTAACTGCACACACAGAAAACAGGACGCATACAAAGGAAATGCGACTTTTCCTTGGGACTTACCATCCAAGCCAGCTCATTCAAACAGGTGCTGGGGTGTGGTAGGAGCCTAACGGTTAACACTTTAGTAAGCAACTTACTTTGACCACAACATTTAAAAAAAAATTAACCAACAATTAACAGCCACACACATCTTCTAGCTTTGCCAACAGTAACAGCCTCTCCATGGAGAGAATCTGGGGGTGGGGATCTCACTTGCATTAATGTGACAGTTGCAAACCCCACAATGGCAACTAGTAACATTGTCCCTCTCATGCCACTGCCTGTGGACCAAATGAGTGTGACTTATAAATAGCAGAGCTCTGCCTGTCACTTTTATATCGAAATCATATTCCAACACAGAGAAGAACAATAAAAGCAATTCAATGCATGACAATAAAAATTTAAGTACAGATATATTTTAATAAGTTATGAAAGTGTTACTGTCCTTTGACTTGATGATCTGAGACCTAAGAAATGGCCCTGATGAAACAACTGTGCCCAAATATGTTAATTGCTATAACTGCTGAATGAGAAATTACGCAGGGGTCAAGGAGAATGTTACAAGTCAACAAAAGGTGAACTAGCATCTTTGAAATATTACGCACCCATTAAGATGATTAAGAATTTATAGAAAGGGGAAATAACAATGCTAGGATTTCGTGTTTAAAAATGAGAGGGGGAAAATGTGAATTGAATAACAACATGATTATGTAAAATAAAACAATAAATTATGCAAGGGAGAGGGAGAGGGGAAGGCAACATTGGAAGGAAACAAATCAAAATATAAAATGTGGATTTTTATTTTACACACAGTAAAAGAGCTAAGAGAACTGGGTTTTTTTTCTCTCTCTTTTCTCTGGTATTTATTTTTAGAATAGTCTATAATGAGCAGGTACAGAATTTTTTACAGAGACTGAAACCACAAATGTAATTTTTCTTAAATAGCAAAAGTATTTATTATGGAGGGAACTTTCTCTTCTGGGGGAGTCCTATCTACTCTGGCATTCTAATTTCCTCCAAGAACATGCTTGTTTCTGCAGGAAGGAGCTGCCCTAATTACGTATTACCAATGACACTATGGGGATCTCTAAACCATGTTTTCATGGCTTTTGACAGCTTCCCCCAGGATAGAAGTGAAACCTCCCAGGAAGTTCTATCAACAGAAAAGAAAACAGAAATAGAAACACCAAGGTCTTGACCTTCTGATAAAAAGTGCAAAAGCTCATGGTTCTGGGAACACTGGTGGTGGGAAGCGGACGCTGGTGCCTGGTGCTGGAATAGTGTAGGGCTACGCCTCACCTGTTAACTGTAAACCACGGTGCTTTAATGAAATAAAATAAATGTATTAACTGACAAGACCATGCTTCTCACTGGCCCTTCAGTAGTCTATCTTAGACTCTAAAACCCCACAGGATAAGGGCACTGCCTTGGCTCACCAACTAGGATACCCACGTTGCATTTCCCCTAAGGAGGGCGTACAGGAACGGCAGCGCGAGCCTGGAGCTTTCTGCAGCCTCCTCGGAGCCCTGACGGGAACCACCTGCAGGCTGTGCAGGGAGGTGGGTCTCTGCTGCCTCACTGCTGAGGCTGCCAATGGTAACACTTCTCTCATGGAGTCAGACTCTAGGAGAGAGATTAACAAATGCACCACGAAAAGGACAGGTCTCAGGCACCACTGACCTGGGACAGACGTGCAGGGGCTAAAAAGCTCTACTCATAACATTCTTTATGATCTGATTCCCCACCTCCAATCACATACAGGACTTGAAAAATAAATATGCAACTATACAAATCTGCCACGAGATGGCGCCAGCATCCCAGCACACTGCACTACAGGGCAGCGAAGGGCGTGGCGGCGGGTTCCTGCAGACCCTTGGAGCCTGACGCACGTCCTAGCTTCTTATTCTAAGGCGTAGTGAAACGTTTTACACAACTTTCGGCTTCTCTTTTTTATTTTCTTTTTTATTTTTTAGTGAAGAGATTTTATTGTTAGGTGATGTTATGAGAAGCAAATAATCTAAAATTTAATTTTTTTTCTTCCTCAAACTGCATTTTTCCACCTCTATTTGGCTGGATCATCTTCCCTGAAGCATTGTGACGTGACCATGCCAAAGTGAGGGGAGACGTGACAAACACGTCAGGGCCAGAGAGAGCGTTCTGGGGTCAAGAACCTGCCCTCCAAGTGGCCGACCCAGGTTTATCCCCAGCATCACAGCTGAGCACAGCCGGGAGCAGCCCCCAGTAGAGTCAAAGAAAGCACTAAGAACCGCCAGGTGTGGCCCTCCCTCGAGAGAGAAATTGCAAGAACAGTTAGGATCTATGAACTCTGACTTTGTAAAAGTGTTTTTAAATATATAAATGTATATATTAAAATATGTGGAGTCCGAATGTTGAAAGGGCTGCTCTCATGCTGGGGGGTTCCTCTGGCTTCTTGCGAGGCTCTATTGGGATGGCGGGCCAGGGCTAGAACCTGCCTTCCTTCCCAGGCATCTCATGATCAGCTTCTGAATCACTATTTGTATCACTGTCTTCCCGTTCATCTTCGATTTGCTTGAGCGGGCACCAGTAACATCTCCGTATGTCCTGTCTCATGCAAGTAGAGCCCAAGGGCACCTGCTTGCTCCAGGAACATAAAGAGCCTCAAACCATTCCATCAGGTCATGGGAATGAGGTCTATAATTGTTACTGGTATCTGGCATATCAAATACGACACGGGTAGCTTGCCAGGCTCTGCCGTGCGGGTAGCATACTCTTTGCCTAAGACAAATGGTCAGAAAAGGCCTGTTAGATCCTTGAATCCTCTGTAACTTTTGCAAAGAGTCAAATTTTCATTTAAAACCATCTGCAGGAAAACCCGATCTTTACGTTCCCTGCATTCCCTGTAACACAAAGATCTGATTTTCCTATAAAAAAAAAATTTAAAAAGTACCATAGTTAACTTTAATTCCTCCCCACTTGGGGAGTTTCTTTTCTACTTTCCAATAAACTTTTCTTCTTTCCAACTCTGAGTTTGAGCATCTTTCTTATTCAAAAGTTTCACTCTTAAACCTACTGAAGAATCTGGGAATCGTGAAGGGACAGAGACTCGCCCCACTGCTTCTGCCTCACTGCATCATTACTATGCAATCTTAATAAACGGTTGGTATCAAGTTTTAGGGAGCTTCCAAACTGCTTTGTTTCTTATTACAAGCTTTGCCAAAAACTACAGCGAATATAGTTCCAGATTTTTGTTTGTTTGTTTGTTTGTTGTTCTTGGGAGAGGGGTCCATACCAGCTGTGCACAGCCCTGCCCAGGGCGTAGCCCTGCTTGTGCACTCAGAGGCCACTCTTGGGGGGTCTCAAGAACCATATGGGATACTAAGATTCCAACCCAGATTGGCGACAAAAAGGTAAGTGTTGGATGACATGACCTAACTAGCTTTGGATCTTTGGCGTTTAAGTTACTTTCAGTTTAAGTTATTTACATGTCTTTAAGCCAGGGTTCATGCTAAAGAGATCTCTCTTTTGTTAAACACTGATGAAGGTGTGGCAGTTACAGGAGTCATTTTGACTCTGACTTAGTAACTCTTAGAATATTATTATGATCTCTACTATGTTTTCAATGCTACTTAGGTTGGGCACAATTCCTCTTAAAACCCACTGGTCCCGGGGCCGGAGCGATAGTCCAGTGGGTAGGGCATTTGCCTTGCACGTGGCCGGCCTGTGCCAGCCCAGGTTCGATCCCCGGCATCCCATATGGTCCCCCAAGCACCACCAGGAATAATTTCTGAGTGCAGATCCAGGAGTAACCCCTGAGCATTGCCGGGTGTGACCCAAAAAAAGCAAAAACAACAACAAAAAAATCCCACTGGTCCCAAAGTGGGAGTTGGAATAGGAGCTTGCTCCATCCACTCCACGCATTGACCTGGTATTGCAGTACTTCCAGCTTCTGAATATATAACATAATTTCAAATGAAACATAAAAAAACATTAGTTGGTTTTTATGGGGATTTCAATGGGGCGGGGGGGGGGGGTGGACAACTGAAAAGAATGCTGGGTCAGCTTACACTGTTCTGGTCTTGGCCATCTAGAGCACGGAAGCTTCCGACGGGTCATCTGGTCTCCCTGCTCCTCCACTTCCTACTCTAACACAGGGCAGAGTAGAAGAGGCCCAAGTCAAGGAGCCAGGAAAGAAGCGAGTGAGCAGAGCCATCGGGAAGAGCGAGAGCATGAACAGGAGCACACCAGAGACCGCCGACTCCCTGACGCCCCCCCGCTGCGTAGCAGGAGCAGGAGCACACCAGAGACCGACCCCCCTGACGCCCCCCCAAGAACAGGAGCACACCAGAGACGGACTCCCTGACACCTCACACCCCACGCCCATGAATCACAAGTTGCAAACTGGATCTTTAAATCTTTCAGTAGATTACAAAGCAGAGTCTAGACAAGTGACTGTAAACCTCAAACAATCTTATTTTCAGATGCATCCAACAATTGAGTTAAAACTGGTGGAAATGGGGCACTGGTGGAGGGATGGGTGCTGGTATACTGTATTACCAAGAACCAATTATCAACACCTTTGTGTGTGGGTCCTAAAGGGTGCTGGGGGGCCACCAAGGTCACAACTGGAGGGTTCGGGGTACCTTGCCATGGCAGTGATCGAATCCAGGGCCGTGCTCCACAACTTGTGCAACCTCTCAAGTCAGTAATGGTCAAGACTGAATTCTGAGTTTGAGTCAGGAACTGCCAGGTTCTCTGCACAGGTAAGAATGTTCCAGAGCCAGCACCTGAGAGAGGCTCACAGCACAACCTGGACTGCAGGGGCAGAGGAGGAGGCAGGAGCCACCCAGAGAAGCTTCCGGAGTCTAGGCAGGAGTCTCCGTCTGTCACGAGCTCAAAACATACTTGCATGGGCAGAGCGCAGCCTCCCAGGAGGTCTCAAGGAGCACGAGCTGGGGATCCAGGAGGCCGCACAGAGACCACAGGGACAGAGCCTAAGGCCATGCCCTCCACACGCTCGGGCTCAGAGATGCACTGGATGGAACTTGTCTTTACCTGCGCCTCTTAGTGCCATCCCTTGTATAATGGAGGAGTTGGTCACATCTGTTCATTTTTAACACAAGGTAATGCAACAGCAAAAGTTTCTGGACTTTATGAACTGCCATTCGCTGGACACTGCCACAGGGGACGCTGTGCCAGCAGAAGGGAAGGACAAAAGCATCCGGCATGAGCCCAGAGGATGCACCAGGACTTCAGTCGCTGGCGTCCATTTTCTTTTAGGGCACGAAATATACCTGGATTAAATATTCACCCAGATATAAAATACGAATACCTAAAGAATTCTACCCACAAGTAAGACTTTTCAGGAAGCCCCTTTCTACCACCACCACCCCTAAAAATATAAGTACTGAAAACAAAACATTCTACCAGCAAATTTATGAACCACAGTAACAATTTAATTTCTAGAAAATAAAAAGGTTACTAAGAATGATTAAAACATCCGTGTGGTTAAATGGCTCTACCACACCCTATTCATCTGCTGAAATTCTAACTCTGATCCCTCACAATGTACCGTATTTGGAGAGACTCTTGCAAGATGAATTTAGTTAAAATGGGGCCCTTAGGCTCGTTTCTGGGCCAATCCAGTCAAGTCCTCCTGATCAGAGGAGGTTAGGCAGCTCACCCCCTTAGCAACATCATTATGAGACATATGACGCAATAAGCAATATAAAGCTTATTGTGTCACTGAGCACTTATTGTGCTCGTTGTGTCAATTATAAAGCAGCAGTAAGCCTGCTAAGGGGGGGGGGAGTGGGGGGGGAGAACTAGGGACTTTGGTGGCAGTAAGGCACACTGGCGGTAAGGGACTGGTGTTGGAATATTGAGTACATGAAACAACTGTATGGTGAACAACTATGTAAATCACAGGGTTTAAATAAAGTTAAATTTAAAAAAGTCGGCCTCATTCAAAACAAGACCAGCAAGATGCTGGGAAAACCGGCCATCTCCAACCCTTCCTGTGGTGTGAACTTTGTCACGTGAACACCTTCCTATGGTGTGAACTTTGTCACGTGAACGCCTTCCTGTGGTGTGAACTTTGTCACGTGAACACCTTCCTGTGGTGTGAACTTTGTCACAAGAACACCTTCCTGTGGTGTGAACTTTGTCACGTGAACACCTTCCTGTGGTGTGAACTTTGTCACATGGACACCTTCCTGTGGCGTGAACTTTGTCGCGTGAACACCTTCCTGTGGTGTGAACTTTGTCACGTGAACACCTTCCTGTGGCGTGAACTTTGTCACGTGAATACTTCCTGTGGTGTGAACTTTGTCACGTGAACACCTTCCTGTGGTGTGGAACTTTGTCACGTGAACACCTTCCTTGGCGTGAACTTTGTCACGTGAATACTCCTGTGGTGTGAACTTTGTCCGTGACGCCTTCCTGTGGTGTGAACTTTGTCACGTGCGCCTTCCTTTGGTGTGAACTTTGTCACGTGAACACCTTCCTGTGGTGTGAACTTTGTCACGTGAACACCTTCCTGTGGTGTGAACTTTGTCATGTGAACACCTTCCTGTGGTGTGAACTTTGTCATGTGAACACCTTCCTGTGGTGTGAACTTCTTCCTGTCCCATGAACCACCAGGTCTGTCTGTGGGATAAGTTATGGCAGCCCTGGCAGGTGGCTAAAACAACTGCTTTAGAAACAAAAGAAAAATCTTTGGAAAGGGGTTTCAGAAAGATGTGGCAAACTAAAATAATTCTCATAAATATTTAATTTTATCCCACCATTTATGTTAATTAGAAAACTCAAAGTATAAAGCTAAGTCATCAAATTCTTAAGCCAATCCAATTTCTTGCCATGTCTAATAGCATGGCTGAGGAAAATCGACCTGGCAGAAACAAGCGACTAGGGATTTGCTGCTGACTGTGGTGAACGGCCAAGTGCCACGACAGTAACAGTGACAATCCGTTCACAGCTCAAGGAGCCCAGGGGAGGGGTGGGGTAGGAAGGACACAGGGACAAGAGGAGGAGGGGACACTGTGGAGGCTGTGGAGTGTCTCATCGTGACACTAACAGGTTTGTAAATCATGCCTGAAATACAAATAGAGATCAGTAAATATAACACAGGGTAGAATGGGACTCACAAAATCCGTTTCAAGCTTTCCCATTTCTTGCTTGTAGCTTCTCATCCTGTTGCTATACATGCCTCGACTTTGCGGTGGTATCTCTCGGACTTCCAAATCCATCTGTTCAAGCTGGAGGAATGAAAGACATGATTTAACCACGTGCTTACTCTTTATTTGAGCAGACACGAAGAGCAGGCGGCTGTAATTCCAATACCTCACTTCTCCGTAGAGGCCAGAGGCCACGTGCAGTTGATCACTAGCACTGGGCCTCCAGAGCAGTTTCTCCTTCCGGATTTCTACCAAGGGACAGGCGATGGCTCCATGACCTGGGGCACATGCACTGAATACAGGAACCCGGGGTCCAACCCCTGGCACAAGATGATAGCTTGAGTGAGCACCAAGCAAGGGTAGCCCGCACACTGCTGCGTATGGCCTCCAGACATCAAAATACCAAGAACTTGATTTCTATTAAAACACAGTAAGTTGATTTCTGTGAAAACTAACACCTTCAATAATGGTGATGTTAGAGACCTGATAGCGCCCACTGCTAACGGTGATGTTACTGACCTGCTAGTGTCCACCGCTAACGGTGATGTTACTGACCTGCTAGTGTCCACCGCTAACGGTGATGTTACTGGCCTGCTAGTGTCTACCGCTAACAGTGATGTTACTGACCTGCTGGTGCCCACTGCTAACGGTGATGTTACTGACCTGACAGCGCCCACCGCTAATGGTGATGTTACTGACCTGCTGGCGCCCACCGCTAATGGTGATGTTACTGACCTGCTAGTGCCCACTGTGCAGTCCAGCTTGCCCAGGTTTCTGACTGCCAGAATTGTGACGAGACAAATCGTCACCTTTTCTACCATTAATCCATGAAACATCTGCTCAAATTTAGGAGGGAAATAATTTTTAAAATCCTTCTGGAGCCAGAGAGATGATTCAACAGGCTAGGTGCATGGTTTTCGAGAAGGAGGCCTGGGGTCTTTCCCTGGCATTACCCAGTTCTCCCCGCTCCAAGCACAGAACCAGGAGTAACCCGAGACTCCCTTCAAAAATATGCAATTATAATACATCCTAGAGGTCTTTCATTGTTTGTTTTTTATAGAACCCCATGTGCTAGACCATTAAAGCTGCTCATGATGGGTCTCAATCACACAGTCCCAGCACCGTCCCTCCACCAGCACGTATTTCCCAGCACCAGTGTCCCCTAGTTCCCTCCCACCCCCAACCGGTCTCCTCTCTCTCCTTCTGCACATTTTGTTTTGCAATATATACTGAAGGGTCATCATTATATCCCTTTACCAACTTTCAACACTCAGTTCTAGTCCAGCAGCACACGGCTCTTATCCAGAGTGGTCATTTCCAACTATCTTTGTCACAGTGGTTCCTTCTCTGTCCCAACTGCCATCTCCGCCACCACCTGAGGTTGGTTTCCAGCTGTGGGCCACGCCTTCCGGCCCTTGCTTCTATTGTTCCTGGGTATTAGTCTCCTATTATGAGTGTTTTTTATATTCCACAAACAAGTGTGAAATTTCTATGACTGTCCCTCTCCTTCTGAGTCCTCTCACTCGACATGATACCCTCCGTGTCCATCCATTTATAGCTAATTTCACAGCTTCATTTCTCCTAACAGCTGTGCAGTATTCTGTTGTGTGGATGGACCACAGTTTCTTTATACAGTCCCTGTTCTCAGGCACGTGGGTTCTTTCCAGATCTGGGCTATTGTGAATAGTGAAGCAATGAACACAGAAGCGCAGATGGTGTTTCTGCTGTTTGGGGCCTCCAGGGTATGTTCCAAGAAGTGGCACTGATGGCAAACGCCCTAACTGCTGGACTATCGCTCCGGTCCAGAAGTGGTACTGATGGGCCATGGAAGCTCAAGTTCTAGCTTTTTTGAGGAAGGCCCAAATTATTTTCTCAAAACACTAGACCAGTCGGCACTCCCACCACCAATGAAAGAGAGCCCCTTTCTCCCAGCATCCTCGCCAGCACTGGTCAGTCCTGCTCTTTTGATTATGTGCCAGTCTCTGTGGTGCGAGATGACCTCATTGCTGTTTTCATTTGCATCTCCTTGATGATTAGTGATGATGAGCATTTTTTCATATGATTTTGGCCATCTGAATTACTTCTTTGGTAAGTTTCTGTTCATTTCTTCTCCCCATTTTTTGACAGGGTTAGATTTCTTTTTTTCTTGTAAAGTTCTACCAGTGCCTGATATATCTTGACTATTAACCCTTGGATACTGACAGATGGGTATTGGGTAAATAATTTTTCCCAATCTGTGTGCTGTTTTGGTGACTGAGGTACAGAAGCTTCTTAGTTTAACGTAGTCCCATTTGTTTATCTGATAGTATTTTCTAATGAGGAAAGTCACGTACCAACCAACAGGGAATTTTGATTCCCAACCAAACTAAATTCTGCTTCGTAGCCACAGTGATCAGGAGTAAAATGAATCCAGTAATATGGCAAACTATGAAGCTGACTGGAATCCCAGCAGGGCCTTTATACTAGGACACCATCATAGCACACCCGGGGCGTGACACAGAGGCACTTTAGTGGGAAGCCACGGGGCCCATCAGGACGGTGGGGACAGACTTTCAGTCTGACACCAGCGCTCAAGCTGGGGAGCCACCTGTTACCCCTGAGCCCTTGGAGAGAGGCTTCGGCCTCTCCGGGCTTCTTCTGCCACATCCGCATGACAGCCGTGAGGTTTGAATGGGGCCAGTCACGTAACGCGCCTAGAACAGTGCCCGGGCCCGGTGATCACTACGTTACGCTGAGCAGAGCAGTAGCGCCGGCTGATGGTGGAGAGGAAACACAGCAAGCCTGAGGCGAGGCATCAGAAGCAACCTCAGGACTAGGCAAAGCAGTGCTACGTCTAGAATGCTTTTGGCAACTCGATCTGCAGTCAGTATCTCCAAAGGAGTGGATCAGCCGCAGTCTGGGCTTAACCTACCGACCCACACCCCTCGCCACCAACCGGGTGTGAGGCCTCAGGCTAGTTGCAGCATCTTTCTAGGCCTTTGCTTCCCCTCCGTGAAACAGGGTAACGGCAGTGGTGAGCTGCTCCTCAGGGACCTCGCTGATGGAGCAGGCCAGAGTCCAGCTCAGGGGGGACCTGCAGGGAGGGGCCATGCAGACCAGCTGCCAGGAAGCTGAGAGACCCCACTGTCCTGTGTGAGGCGCATACCCCACTGTCCCCTGTGTGAGGGACAAACCCCACTGTCCCCTCTGTGCAGCACAGACCCGCTGTCCCATATGTGAGGTGAAGACCTCACTGTCCCCTCTGTAAAGTGCAGACCCAAATGTTCGCTCTGTGAGGGACGCGCTGCATCCAGACAGCCACAGCTCAAAGGTGCTGCTTCTGCTGTGGGGAGACAATCCAGGACCCTGCCATCCCCGCGTGTCTCTGTGTCCAGGAAGTTGGGGCCTGCTCACCTGTCAGCAAGGAGAAATTGTGGTCTGAAAAGCAGCACCTGCCTCACAGAGATTTTGTGAGAATTAAATACTGTGAGCAAATAATGTGTGTGTGACTCAGCACCTGTCCCCAGTTTGCCCTTAACAAGTCTAGAGTCATTATGGAAAATGTTCTGAAGGAGTAATAATTTTGTTATTAGAGATGGCAGGTTCATAAACCTAACAATTTGACAAATGATCTTTATGAGGAATAAAATCTCAGAAACAAACAAACAAAAAAAACAACAGAAGAAAAAATGGGGGGACTAAAAGCCATTAAACCACCTTCGATTTAAAACCAAGGGAACCTCGAAGGCAGGATGAAACACCACTCTGCAATGACCACGCTGAGTAAACGAGGCTGAAGGGCAACCACCCAGAGAGCGGCTGCGGTGAGTCAGAACCGGCTCCTGAGGCCGAACCTACCAGCTCTTTGGCTTCTTCGAGTTGTTTCTCCACATTTGCGACCATCTGCTTCTTCTCATCTATAACAAACAATAACAGAGAGAATTGCTAAAGTTATAAATAAATCGAAAATTCTAAAATTTCTACTTTTATATGCTTTTTTTAAGCTCTCATCAATAAAATTAGTGAATTAGCATAGCAGGCAAATGTCACATCATTTTTTGGTGACTCAGAAACCATTTAAAGTCAATGTCTCGGGAAATAGCGAGAGGCACAGGGCTGAGCTACTGCCTGCTCAGTGTGGGCTGGGCTGATGAGGGGTCCTAGGAAGGGGGGCAGGGCCAGGCCCCCCTGCCTCCCAGTCAGACCCTCAGGGGCCAGAAAACCTCATGCATCACAACTGCAGCCACTTTCAAGGTCCGGACTCCACAGCTCTGCAGAGTCACACCCGACAGAATAGTCTCCAAGCCCAGGTATGCAGGACTGGGTGAAGGAATCCACCAGGTTTCCTGGGGAGCTAAAGCTGGGGGTGCCCTCTCCCAACTCAATGCCCTCGGCAAGGCCTGCTGGGCCCACCCAGAACTACAACAGCTGGGACCGTACACAGCACAGAGCACCCACGCATTATCTCAAAACCTAGTATATTCATCTAACTGGTATCCCATCACACTTTTTAGAAACGAAATGTGTGGGCACGAGGTGTGGTCTGGGGAACCACCTCGGTAATTTCCTATACAGTGGACTCAAATGGCACAATGGAGATTTTAAGATCTCCATTGACTTTTGTCTAACACCAGGTTCAAGGACCGTATTTAGAGAATTAGCTCCAACAACCAATATAGAATGGATTGTTCAATGTATGAATAAGAAAAGCTCAAACAGACATTGAGATAAGTGTAAAATAAATGTTGTCAGTAGATGTAGTGTAGGTGTGTCTGGGATTGTCAGCAGAAAACCACTGTGTTCTGTAAACCCAGAAAGCAAAACCAAGAACAGAACCTGGACGGACTCCCACACATCTCTCTAGGAAAAAAAAAGAAGAAGTCATGACCTTATCATTACTGCTCCCTTATATGAGCTGTAAGGATCAACATAATTGATGCTGACTAAGTGATCAGGCATCGGGAGGGGAATGGTGGGTGGGAGGGAAATGCAGGTCTCTGGTAGTGGTGGGGGCAAGAAGCCAGAGGAACCCCCCCACACCACACTGTCACTGTCTGTCTTCCCGTTCATCATCGATTTGCTCGAGCGGGCACCAGTAACATCTCCATATGACCTGTCTCATGCAAGTAGAGCCCAAGGGCACCTGCTTGCTCCAGGAATCAAAAGAGCCTCAAACCATTCCATCAGGTCATGGGAATGATGTCTATAATTGTTACTGGTATCTGGCATATCAAATACAACACGGGTAGCTTGCCAGGCTCTGCCAGTGCAGGTAGCATGGTGTGTGCCCACACCACAAGGGCCGCCATTTTCCACATCTGAACTCCCCTGCTCGTCAGAGCTCCACCCAGCAGAAGAGCTGATCACAAGGTTCATCAATAAATGCATGTGATGAGTGGTGACTACAAGAGTATCCCACCACATGGCAGCGCCTGGCAAGCTACCCGTGTCGTATTTGATATGCCAAATACCAGCAACAATTAGACCTCATTCCCATGACCTGATGGAATGGTTTAAGGCTCTTTATGTTCCTGGAGCAAGCAGATGCCCCTTGGGGCTACACTAACATTTGAAAAGACATATGGAGATGTTACTGGTACCCGCTCGAGCAAATCGATGAACAATGGGAAGACAAGTGATACAAGTGAAGTGACAAGTGCTCTACTAATTGTGGGAAATGTTAACGCCACACTAGAACTGAACATAGAATGTACACAAAGGGATTTACATGATAATCCTTAGATGTCTGTAGGGCAAGCCACAATGTGAGAGAGAAAAAGAGAGAGAGAGAGAGAGGAGAGATAAGAAGAGAAGTATTTCCTGCTATAGAGGCAGGCTGGGGGAGAAGGGAGGGAATTTGGGAACATTGATGGTGGGAATAGGGCACTGGTGGAGGGACGGGTGCTGGAAAAATGTATGACTGAAATACAATTATGAATATCTTTTTAATTGCATATTGCATGGTGGTACAATAAAAAATTATAATAAAAAATAAAATAAAAGTGTATGCTCAGAGCTGGAGCAATAGGATAATGGTGGGGTATTTGCCTTGCACGTGGTCAACCGGGTTCAATCCATGTATCCATATGGTCTCTCAAGTACCACTAGGAGTAATTCCTGAGTGCAGAGCCAGGAGTAACCTCTGAGCACTGCTGGGTGTGAGCCCAAAAAAGACAAAAAAATAAATAATTAAATAAAGTAAAACTGTTTGCTCATTTACAATCAGGTAATGAAAGAAACAGGTGATGTTCAGGGCCCGAGCAATAGCACAGCAGGTAGGACTTTTGCCTTGCACACGGCCAACCTGGGTTCAATCCCCGGCATCCCATATGGTCCCCTGAGCACCGTCAGGAGTAATTCTTGAGCCAAGAGCCAGGAGTAACCCCTGAGCATTGCCGGGTGTGACCCCAAAAAAAAAAAAAAAAGAAACAGGTGAGGTTGAAATCCTAAACCACCATGTACTGGCTAATTTTGGAATCCTGGGAAGAAAAAATTTTCTCTGCTCTGAGCTTTAATCTGTCCTCTTAACCCCATGGCTGAGTGAGTATGACAAAAGTTTAAGGCTCTTGGTTCAGTTTCTGTCTACTGGACTCTTTCTGGCCCAAGGAAGCTGAAGCCAGTGAATTTAACTGTGAAGTGCCAAGTGGGTAGATGACTCAAACTCTATGACAATCGAGTCATAAACCACCGGATTGCCCTTTTGTGGGAGAGAAATGACTTGACATTTTCAGAAAATATCCCCAGTTCCCATTTCCAACCAATCCATCCCTTTCTGCACTGAAGTCTGGGCTCGCCAGTGATTCAGCATCTAAAGTTCTGACTTGCCTATCTCCCTCATTGCTTCTACATAACTGTCATACTTCTGAGGGCGTCTCTGTACCAAGCAGCTCAGCAGGAAGTGCTTTTGCCCTTCTTGGGTCCTGCTTGTGTGGCCTGCCCTGGGCACTGTCTCCTGGCTGGGCCAGTCCCAGTAGCTCAATGCCTCTGGACACTTAGGACTGGAGGTGCGAGAGAGCAGGGCATGTGACTCAGGCAAGCCATGCTGACGCCAAGAATCTCTCTCTCTCTCTCTCTCTCTCTCTCTCTCTCACACACACACACACACACACACACACACACACACACACACATCTCTGTAGAGTTCTCAGAGCTGAATGATGGTTCCGATAAATAAGCGCATTTACACAGACACACATTGACACATTTTTACACCTAGTTCTTCAAACAGGTTCTGCTTGGCTATACCAGTTTAGACTTTTGAAACTTATTTTGTTTCA
The DNA here is from genome assembly GCA_021461705.1 of Cryptotis parvus. Classification (NCBI taxonomy): domain Eukaryota; kingdom Metazoa; phylum Chordata; class Mammalia; order Eulipotyphla; family Soricidae; genus Cryptotis; species Cryptotis parvus. The sequence goes on along the minus strand of JAJIBD010003820.1, from coordinate 126,643 downwards.
GGTTGGATTTCTGAGACTTAAGACCAAACGGTAACTAATGGGCTAACAGGAAAAACTTAGAAAGTCCATGAAATGTGGAATGGTCATAACCGTTCACTGGCAGGACAGCAGTCACGGAGGGAGCCATCTTCAGTGGTCGATTATCTGTGGTCTCTAATAATGAGCTTCTGCTATTGTGTGGCAGCTGTCACTTCTGTAAGGTATGTAGAGGGCCCTGGAAACACTTCTCCCAGAGGGAAAAATTCAGCTTAGTTTCCCTCCCTGAAAAAAGGCAAAACCTACATACGACCAGATCCAAATTTCAACATCCGGGTCCAGGGAGAGGGTCAGGGGTTGGGAACAGCTGCCTGCTGCCTAGGCTCGATCTCCACACCCCCACCAGCCCTGGTGGCTTCCTCACCCCAACCCCAGCCCTTGTGGCCCACAGCATCTCTGGGCAGACACAAGGTCTCAAAAATAATGATAGTTGATAACACTTTAATACATAAACCCAAACTTATCGGTCTAACACCCCCACTGGTGCACCCCATCTCTGTGATAACCAAGTGTGCAACGTAACATGCCCACCATAGAAATATGCATGCGTGTATCAGAAGGAACATCTTGTTCTCTTGAAGGTCTAGTTGGTTACTAGGAATGCACACCAAGACTGACTTGTACCCATTAATGCCATGAATGACACAAAACAAAGGAAGCCTCCTCTCTTGACTGAGGTGCCCTTTGCTCTCTCCTCCCACCCCAGTCACATCCACCCCCCCAGCCCTCCCCAGTGCCAGCTCCTTCCCGCTCTGGCCATTTCACTGAAAAGCCTCCCACCAAGACCAAGGCCATTTCTTTGCCTCAAGGAATGCAGATATTTGGGTGTTGCGTTTCTTTCACTTGCTCAGGGTTCTCTGTAGGAAACACCTGCAACGCCTCTCTCACATACATGCCTGATTTACCCACTAGCCAGGAAACGCTGGGTCCGAGAAAAATCCTTCTCTGGGGCCAGAGAGTGAACAGTGGGTAGGGTGCTTGCCTTGCACTCGGCAAACTCCCCTTGTTCCATAGGGTCCCTGGAGCCCTGCCAAAAGTGATTCCTGAATCTACCACAAGTGTGTGTGTGTGGGGGGGGGGGGGGGGGGGCTGAGGTTAGGTGACAGAGAAGGGATCAGTTTGCCAATAATAGTTGGAAATGACAATGATGGACTAGAACTGAGTGTTAAAAGTAGGTAAAGGGATACGCAGATACCCCTCAGTGCATGTACTGAAAACCACAATGTGCAAAAGAAGAGGGAAATAAAGAGAAGAAAAGTGCCCGCCAAAGAGGCAGGTGCAGGCGGGGTGGGGGTGGGAAACTGGAGACTTTGGTATCAGGAAATGTGCACTAGTGGAGGGATGGGTGCTGGAACACTGTATGACTGAAACCCAATCATGGACAGCTGTGTAATTGCCTATCTCATGGTGATATAATAAAATTTAAATTAATTAAAAATGTTTTAAGTGATTCCTAAGTGCAAAGCCAGGAGCTTTGCACTCAGAAGGCCCCAAAACAAAACAAAACACAAGCCAAAAATCGTGGGGCCAGAGCAATGGTACAACAGGTAGGGCATTTGTCTTGTACACGGAGGACCCAGGTTCAATCCCTGGCATACCATATGGTCTCTCCCCAGCAATGTCAGGAGTAAGTCCTAAGTGCAGAGCCAGGAGTAACCCCTGAGCATCGCTGGGTGTGACCCAGAAATAAACAAAACAAAATATCTCTGTGCCACAGCAGCTAAGACTCTGCCTGTACCTGACCTGGGTTCAACACAGAATCCACCAGAAAGAATTCCTGGCTGCAGTGTCAGGAGAAATCCCTGAGCATCGCCAGATGTGAAAGCTAAAATCTAAAAATATCTATCCTGGGGCCTGAGCGATAGCCCAGCGGGTAGGGTGTTTGCCTTGCACGTGGTCGGCCTGTGCCAGCCCGGGTTCCATCCCCGGTATCCCATATGGTCCCCTGAGCACCGCCAGGAGTGATTCCTGAGTGCAGAGCCAGGAGTAACCCCTGAGCGCCGCCCGGTGTGACCCAAAAAGCAATCAATCAATCAATCAATCAATCAATCGATAGATAGATAAATAAATAAATAAAAAATAATAAAAATACCTATCCTGAGCCGAGCATAGAGCCAGCACTGGGCAGCTGGTGGTAAATTTACAGAACAAAGCGGACCCGTCTTCAACGAAAGTCTTTGTAAAGCCCCCAGCCCCCACCCCAGCTGCCCTTTTTTTCTTCTCCCTGCCACTCTGCCCCAAGTAATCTTCTGACAAATGTGGCTTGGATGGGATCACCCAATGCTGAGTGTTACAGGGCCTCCAACCTCCAGACCCAAGAACGCTGTTCAAGTCCAACCTCCAGTGCACACTCACAGGCTGACCAGACTATCACTATCACTATCACTATCTTCCCATTAATCATCTATTTGCTAGAGTGGGCACCAGTAATATCTCTATATGTCCTGATTCATGCTAGTAGAATCCAAAGGCATCCGCTTGCTCGAGGAACATAAAGAGCCATTATATTAGGCCACAGGAATGACCAAATATAAATGTTACTGGTATTTGGCATATAAAATACTACAAAAGCAGCTTGCCAGGCTTGCCGTGCAGGAGGCATACTGTTGTAGTCACCTCTAAATAAAGCATATATTGATGAACCACGCGGCTGCTAGCGGCCGCGAGCCAGGCTGTGATAGTCTGGTCTGCTGGGTGGAGTTGTGAGGAGAGAGAAGTCCAGATGTGGAAAATGGCGGGCCCCATGGAGTAGGGGAGGGTGGTCTGGCTTGTTGTGAGGCACTGCTGGGGTGGCAAGCCAGGGCTAGAACCCACCATGCCTCCTTGGTGCCTCACAATCAGCTGGGCACAGGGAGAGCAAGCAGCAGCTCTGCCCCATGTCTGAGAGTCTCTGGTTCAGCATACCTGGGCCGGATTGAAAAAAAAAAACTGCTGTAGGGTGTCTGTCGATGATCCGGGCTGTGATAGTCTGGTCTGCTGGGTGGAGTTGTGATGAGAAGGAAGTCTGGATGTGGAAAATGGCGGGCCCCATGGAGTAGGGGAGGGTGGTCTGGCTTGTTGTGAGGCTCTGCTGGGGTGGCAGGCCAGACTATGCGAACACAAACTTCTCCAGTTTCTCTCTAAGCCTCTGTTCAAGCTAACCTTTAGGAGTCTTTGGTCAGATGGAACAGAACTGATTCTGACTCACCTAAGCCAAAGGGGGAATTACTAGAGTGACCTGGGGTGGCTCCTGGAATCCAACGAGAAACTAGAGCCCCACAGCTTAAGGAAGAAAGTACTCAAGGTGGCTCAGAGATGGTCTCTGCTAAGGAGAGTAGGAAGCACAAAACCATTCTCTCTGTCTTGGTTTGCTCTGCTTAAAGTTTAAATTCCCTGGGGCCGGAGGCGTAGTTCACTTGATCACTTGACATCCCGTTATTCGTCAATTTGCTCGAGCGGGCACCAGTAACATTTCCATTTGACCTTATCTCGTGCCAGTGTAGCCCAATGGCATCTGGTTGCTTCAAGGATACAAAGAGCCTCAAACCATTTGTTCAGGGTCTTGACGAAGAAGTCTGACTATCTTGTAGGTGGGCGGCCACGTGATCTTTTGACATCCCATGGGATCCAGTCAGTAATGGCTCTAGTACAGCGGTCGTCTCCAAATCACATTACATGTCCTGCCCATTTGATTTTTGATGCCTTGGCAAACTAAACAGCGTCCCTGACTGTGGATCATGACGGAGGTCGGAACTCTGGATTCCTTCTCTCACTTGAATGAGGCATGATATTCCAAGCATAACTCTTTCGATTCCTCTTTGGGACCCAAATAGCATTCCCATCCTGCTTTCATAGGGCCCAGGTCTCTGAGGCATATGTTAATGCAGGGAAAAAGGTGGAGTCAAAGAGATGTGCCCAGAGTCGCAGGTTCTTTGTCCTTTTAGCTATTTCTTTGTTGCTCTTGAAGGCATTCCATGCCGCTCTCTTCCTCCTGCACAGCTCAGGTTTTATGTCATTCATCATGTTGACTTCTCAACCTAGGTACACACAACTGCTGCATTCAGAGATGTCTGTTCCATTGAGAGTGAATGGGGCCTCTGGAACTAGTTCATTCTTCATGAACATAGTTTTACTGAGATTCAGCTGTAGACCTATCTTTCCACATTCTTGGTCAAAGTCAACCAGCATTTGTGCCGCTTGGCTAATGTTTGGTGTTATTAGAACGATGTCATCAGCGAAGCGGAGGTGGTATAGCTGCTGACCATCTATCTTCACTCCCAATGCTTCCCATTCTAATTGTCACATGACAATTAGAGGGTGGCACTGAAGAGTTTTGGTGAAATGGAGAGGCAGTTACAGTAGTTAAAGCACTGGTCTTGTATGCGACTGACACTGGTTTCATCACTGGCACCACATACAGTACCCCAAGAACTACCAGGGGTGATCCCTGAGCAGAGAGTCAGGAGTGAGTCCTGAGCACAGCTGGATGGGTCCCAGAAACAAATTCAAACCTCTGGTCAAAAATCTCAAAATGAACAAGAGATCACACTAAGTGGCAGAGCACTTGCCCTACATGAGTGACGTAGGTTTGAGCCATCAAAATAAGTAAATAAATGAAACACAAAGATCCTCTGAGTGTTCCTGCTTGAATAATGTGCTCAGCTCTGCACTCTTCAGCTCCTGACTGGAGAGGATGTATGTGGTGAACTTTGGATTCATAAAGGCTGGGTTTAAGTAACCTTGCAATGGGAAATTAAGGCACTGTTATCAGAAGGAAAAAATACAGTTTTAGGTATCTAAGTCAACAGATGTTGGGGCTGGAGTGATAGCACAGCGGGTAGGGCATTTGCCTTGCATGCGGCCGATCCGAGTTCTATCCCCAGCATCCCATATGGTCCCCTGAGTACTGCCCGGAGTAATTTCTGAGCAAAGAGCTAGAAGTAACCCCTGAGTGTCGCTGGGTATGACCCAACACACACACACACACACACACACGCGCACAAAGGTGTCTATGGTATCCACTCGTGACCTCTTAATAATACTCATTTTCCCTGGTTTTGTCTGTACAATCCCAACTATCCTTTAAGGGATCTCTAGCCATGTGTTCCTACAACTCTTGGCTGTCCTGGTCCCTGGAATCATTAGATACAAGTTTCTAGAGTTTTCCATCAACCCTCTACTCCAGCTCTGTGAAGACGGGCCACTTGGGGTATCATTCCCTTCTTACAAAAAAAAAAAAGAAAAGAAATTACACTGAGCTGGGAGGTGGGGGTGGGGGCAACTAGATCATTTTTCCTCGACTCCATCATATGGTGGACGGCACCATCAGAATCATCCTTGCCCTGTGCCATCCCCTGACTCTTGATGGTGGCCTTTACGTTCTACAGGGAAAAAAAAAAAAAACCAGAAAAGTTGGCTCGTCAGAGGGGGAAAACTGAATTCAATGAACTTGGAAGTATCCACCAGCACTAAGCAGCCTTCCAGCAACATAAGGTCTCTCACTGCCCCTGCCAAACAGCAGAGATGGAATGACACATTCTAGAATACCGTCTTTCAGAGACTCTGTATTCAGGGATCACTACTGGCAGCATTCAGGGGGACCATATGGGGTGCCAGGGATTGATTTAGCCACAAGTGAAGAGTCTCATGCACTGTGCCGTCAGATCCGCATCCGCTGGAGGTGATCATTATTCCACTCTCTGGAAAGGAAACTCATTCAGATCAACCCTATCATTTCTCCAAAACGGAACAGCTAATACAGGATAGAGCAAGAATTCCCACCAGGTCTGTATTTGAGAACTGAGCTCCTACGCCCACATGTCCTATATAAAATGTGACTGTAACAGTACTGTTACATACGCAAACAGATAGTGTGGCCATACACCGTAAACTGAACTTCCTCCGCTCCTCAGCCTGTGAGTATCCCACAAGCCCAATACTGGCGCCATGAGTGGGGGCCAACCTTTAAGTCTTTGTGGCACAAGATCTCTCCTTGTCTACAAAATTGATACATGAGGTTAGTACTGCTATAGGCACAAATCTTAGCACAAAGCTGATTATTTCTCAAAACTACTAAAAGAAAAAGGCTGAGTCAGCCCTAACTTCTTACAATAAAATGCAAGTATCTGGACTCACTTGGATTCAGCTACCTCTACCTGACTCAGTGCAATGAAGGTATTTTATTTTCAGGATTTAAAAAAAAAAAAAGCACAGAAATGTACTGTCAAACAAAGAGTGAAAAAATTCATAGAGAAGCTTTCCAGGTCTGAGCTCCTAAGAACGGATGTAGTATATGCTAAACTGTGTAACACAGCATAGGATGGTTAGTGTTAAAACAAAGCTATTCTAGAATGATTATGGCCTAATCTCAATGAATCTGAGTTGGCTACATTATGAAACGAGGTGTAGCTTATGAGGGAAGCGTGGTTACATAACACAAGGACCTCCCCATAACTCTATCTTCATGAGCTGACACATGCATTTCCCTACTCTGCCTGTCGAGACGGCAAGGAGCAACACCACCTCAGACGCAGGACGTGCACTTCATGTCCAGATCTTGATTCTGAACACCATTTTTCAATAAAGAAACAACTCCCTGAAGCCAGAGCTGATTCTAAGGCTGTACAAGAAAAACAACAGGTGATGCAAGGAGTGTGAAGCAAGAAGCAAGAAAGTGCAAGAACATGAAAGAATACTCGAAATGATGGAGGTTGATAAAAAGTACACAAAAAAAAAAACAACCAAAAGGGCTTTCAATGGTCACAGCTGGAACAATCTAAGCAACAACAGTAGTACTGGGCAACAATATCCAGTCTAAGATAAAAAAAAAAAAAAAACCATGAGTTCATTGATATAAACAACTCCAGGCATAAACAGACAACAAACCCCCTCCCACCTGCAGAATTCTAAATAACTGCCAGAGATACTTATCTTCCCAAGGCTGGAGCATGAAACCCACTCCTCAGACATGTACAGGGCATATGGTTTCCTTCCCAACAGCACAGAAAAGGGGTGGCTTTATAATGGAGAAATCTGACACTGACAAAAACGTCTTCACTGGAAAATCTAAGTTAACAGTAGTAGTAAATTATATTACAAAATGTACTTGTGATAAGTGATGAAACTGGGTAGTTTCAACCTTATGACTGAAACCCAATCATGAACAGCTTTGTAATAGTCTACTGCACAGTGATTCAATACAGAAAAATAAAAATAAATAAAAATTTTAAACCTGGGTAGTTATAATCCCCGTGATCATTCTTCAGAAAGCCTGTACTGTCTTCTGATAAGGAGAAGCATCCTGGACAAGTCTCAGCCAGGGAAATACCCTGTTAGGTAGAGAACTTGCAGGCTGGGCACAAGTACTGCGGGCAGGAGCCTGGGGTTAGTCCCCAGGCTGAACAGCTTATGGTCTCCCGAGCTTTTGCCGAGAGCAACCTCTAAAACACACAAAGCTGGGTGTAACCCCTGAGCACCACTAGGGATGGTCTGACACAACAAGAAACAAAGGACTAGTAGAGTTGGGCGCAGGGGTAAGTGTGTGCCCTACAGTCATCCCTGGATTGATCTCGGGCACCATATATGGTCCCCCACGCACCCCCTGGTGTGATGCCAGGAGTGATCAATGCTGGGTGTGGCCTCTAAAAAAGAAAAACAATAACAAATTACTGGGTATTCCTCTGAACTGTAATCACAAATCAGGAAGCGTCGCCCGTGAGCTGTCAAAGCTAGGAGGGAGGTCAAGGAGCCGGAGCTACTAAAAGTGTTCTGTGGGGTCTGAACCGGCTCCTGAGAAGCAAATGGACCTAAGCAAAATAATGGAACCTGAATAAAGTATGGGCTACGGGAGGCGTTCACAAATTTTAATAAAGATACCATGCTATTTGTGAAGAGTAAACTAAACATGAGTTAGGGATGCTCTGCATTATCACTGTGATTTTTTTTTTTGGTAAATCTAAACATGCCCTAAAATTAAGCTTCTTTTTCTTTTTTTGCAGGAGTTAAGGGAATCTTTCAAGGGGCCAGAGCGATAGGACAGTGGTTAGGGCGTTTGCCTTCCACACAGCCGACCCGTGTTTGATCCCTGGCATCCCATATGGTGCCCCAAGCACCATCAGGAGTAATTCCTGAGCGAAGAGCCAGGAGTAACCCCTGAGCATTGTCAGGTGTGACACAAAAAAGGGGAGTACCTTTTTAGTACTATTTAGAAGGTCTAGGGATCCCACCAGCAACTCTAGACCAACTGGGCCAGGAGTTCAACGTGAGGGTCTAAGAATATGCTGCAGCTTAGGCGGAGATGCTGGAGCTTCCGAGGCCTCCCCTGATGGTGCTGGGGTCTCAGGGATGCTCAGGGGACTGTGTGGAACCACAAAACTAGGCTTGTGCCCTAACCACCATTCAGCCCCAAGTTTATGTCTTAAAATCAGGGAAGTCATAGGGATGGAGTGACAGGACAGCAGGCAGGGTGCTTGCCTTACATGCAGCCAACTCATTTTTGATCCCAGCATCCCATATGGTCCCCCAAGCCAGCCAAAAGTCACCCCTGATTGCAGAGCTAGGAGTCTGGCCTGAGCACCACCAGGTGTGGCCCTTGCAGATCAACTAAAGTGTTGAAGGCAGAGCAGTCCTATTGAGGGCTCTGTGTGTGTGAGAGACAGAGAGAGAAGACCTCACTCAGTGCTACACTATTTCAACTGCTCTGCACCTCTACGTTCCTGAAGTGGGGTAGAAAGGGCCAGACATGTCTTACCTGGACTCTCTAGACTAACAAGCGAGTCACAACTTGAAGCCACATTATTTTAAAAAAGAAACAAGTGGCATTGCTTTTTCTTTGTTCTTTCAGATTTGCTAATATATAACCCAATGTATCAAAAAATATCATTCACTCTGGGGCAACCACCTCATTCCAAGAGTCAAAGGGGTCCATACGGGACCCTTCAAGTGCTGAAGTCCCAAAGCAACCACAGTGAGCTACAGGGAAAGCAGCCCTCGAGGTCCTCCGAGCCACAGGAACACAGGCTGTCGAGCGGCCTCACTACGCACATGACTTGCAGGATGGTTCTGGCATACTCCACGGCTTTGTCTTGGTCTCCAAGAGGCCACATAACTCACCATTTCCTACAGGAAGGACGCCTCGCCTCGTCTTGCCCCGCCACTTCAACTTCTCTCCCGAGAGATCCAAGCCCAATTCCAACTGGTATCCAAAAGCCCCTCATCTCTCACCCACTGACACTCACCGAGAGCTCCAATGAGTGCCTAGTATATGCATGTCTAGAAAGGAAGCAAGAATCGAGGTCCCAGTTTCATCTTCACACAGTTAGTGGGACCTGGCGACAGTGCAGGAACTAGAATCCATGCCCAGTACACACGCGCCCCAGGCTTGCTTCCCAGCACCACGAGGGCCCCTAACATCACTGGGTGCAGCTCTGGGGCACCCTCAGAATCTCTGGGTGTGTATCTAGGTCCTCACCTAGCACTGGCGGGATGTACTAAAGGGTCTAAGCAACTTCACACTCCGAGTCCGTGCACCGCACTAACGGCCCAATGCTAGTGGGGGATAAAAAAAGCCTCCTGATGGGGCCAGAGCAAAAGCACAGAGGGGAGGGAGTTTGCCTTGCACGGGCCCACCCGGGTTTGATCCCCAGCATCCCATATGGTTCCCTGAGCACCACCAGGTGCTCACCAATTCCTGAGTGAAGAGCCAGGAGTAACCCGAGTGTCGCTGGGTGTGACCCAAAAAAGCAAAAAGAAAAAGCCTCCTGAGCACTGCTTTGGAACCCCAAAGGTCCTATACACCCCCAAACATTTTCATCTTAATAGTTTGAAGAGCCGGCAGAGACTCAGACACACAGGGAGAGCTGCCATCTAGCTCTCCCCTAGCTCAGCCAACCATGAGGCTCCCAGGAGGCAAGATGGGTTTTGGGTGTTGGCCCATCACCTCTGTAGGGCCTCGGAAGCAGCTGGACTCAGACTCTCTCACCATAATAGTTGCCATTTTCGCGGTCTGGACCCCACAGCTCATCAGAACCCACGCAAGAGAGATGCTGATCCCAAGACCAGCTCAGAGCAGCTGAGTTCGAGCCCAGGTAGGCGGCTCTTGGAGGCAGAAGTCACCAGGCTGGAGATGGAGCTGGGGTCCCCATTCCCTCTCTGACCCGTTCCAAAGGCCTGGTGGCCCTGCCCACGAACTGCCTCGGGGCTCTCGGCCATAATGTACAGACTCAGATGCACAGGGGGAGAGCTGCCATCCAGTTCTCCCCCTAGCTCAGCTAACCATGAGGCTCCCAGGAGTTAAGTTGGGTTTTGGGAGTGGGCCCATCACCTCTGTAGGGCCTCAGAAGCAGTCGGATGAGACTCGCTCACCATAATAGCCACCATTTTTGTGAACCAGACCCAGTACATCAAACTAGTGGAACCAATCATGTTCCAGAATATATTACAATCTACAATGTGTAAGAAAGGGAAGAGAGAAGGAGAGAGAGAGGGAGAGAGAGAGAGAGAGAGAGAGAGAGAGAGAGAGAGAGAGAGAGAGAGAGAGAAAGGAGATAAAGAACCTGCCATGGAGGCAGGCTGCGGGAAGGGGGAGGGAGGTGGGGACATTGGTGATGGGAGATGGGCAGGGGTGGAGGGATAGGTGTTGGAACACTGTAGAACCAAAATTCAAACATGAACATCTTGTAATTGTATATCTAACAGTGGCATAATAAAAATATTTTAAAAAATAGTTCGAAGCGCTGGGTCCTGATGAACCCTCCCACCTGTAAGGTTGGCAGCAGCTGGAATAACATCACCAACGGCTAATTTATTACCTACTTCCAGCAACACAGTGCTTGGGGCCATATACTTTGCTTCATTTGTTTCATAATTTACCGATGCTGAATTATCACCACCCACCACTTTTTTCCACTTCACAGAGGGAAGAAGCTGATGGCAAAGGCCATGAGATTTTCTCAGGATGATACTTCTGGTATTCTTGGTGTTTCTAGACACAGCCACAAAGGAACAAGGCCCATCACACACCTTTTTACACCAACACTGAGGTAAGCAAATACTTGCAAAAGGACATGCTGTTTATGATCTTGCAGGAAATCTGCCTCATATAAAAATATCTATGACTAGGGTCTGGGCGACAGTACAGCAGGGAGGGCGCTTTGCCTTGTACGCGGCCAACCCGGGTTCAATCTCCAGCATCCCAGATGGTTCCTGGAGCACCCGCAGGAATAATTAATGCAGAGCCTGGAGTAACCCCTGAGCATTGCTTAGTGTGACCCAAAAAGCAGGAAAAAAAACCCTCCATGACTATAAACTAAACCCCCACTTCAAACCTGAGATTTATTGCTGGAGGAAAAAGTAACTTAAATCACCAGTTAGAGCTGAGGCTCCCACTCACCCATTTTCCTGATGTTACCACTGGACAGGAATTGTCAAGAATCAATTCTTAAACATAGTGTAGCCAGGAAGCAACCCACCCGCTCACTGGTCTGAGAGGTAAGACTCGAACACCTCAGTATAAGAGCAAAGTCTTTATTGGTGAAAACATACCAAGAGTAACCAAACTTCTTTCATCAGAGCACTCACATATGCAAACTTTCCTGTTCTCTTCAGAATATTTCGACACAGGGCAGAGTGAACCCCAATCTTGCTACCTGTTGTTCCAGCCTAACTAACTATGTGGAAGAGGGCGGCAAACTGCTTTGGCTGAAAAGTTTGCTCCAATTTTGACCTTCTTGACGCAAGTAAATTATAGTTCTTCTTCTCCATGTCAAAAATGCCTCTAATTAGTTTTAATCATACTGTGTCTGAAGTGGCTGTACTTATTAATTTTGTCAGTCCATAGACATGAACCCAAAATTCACAGGCCCGTGCATTTATTATTCATCTTTTCTACTGTCAATTAGAAACATTATAAAATGTGCATGCACCATTATGGAGAATCACTATTTAACTAGCCCAGTATCCCGGAAGACAGGAAGCATCTAACTTTCTTTTGTGCTCGGGACCACACGCAGTGCTGGGATCTGACCATGTGTCCTGGGTCAGGCCACAGCGCCTGCGTGGGAGGCAGATGGGAGGGGCAGATGCATTCCCTTCTGCGCTAGCTCTCCAGCCCCAAGTAACAGCTTTCTGGAGCCAGCAGTGACATCTCCCTTCAGTTCTAACAGGGCCGCTGCATGAAGCCCTTAGCATGATAAAAGGTTTTCACATCAAGGTTTCCTCTCTGCAAAAATAGACTCATTATAAAATATAACAACAAAGGGGGTGGTTATACTGGTGATGGGTGTGGTATTAGAATTATGTGCAAGAGAAACCATTTTAGCAATAACGTAACCCAGAGACTCCATTATCTTATACAAAGGCAAGAAATAAAGTCAACTGTAACAAAATATTTTCTTGGAAACAGTTTTTACAACTTGGTACTCTGGGGTGACTTTGCTACTTTATAAACGGCTTCCCGAAGGCAAGCTCAGTGCTTACACCAAGAAGATTACTACTTCTCCCAGCATTTCAATAAGAGCCAAGCAAAACTCCAACCAGAACCCCAAGTCCAGTGAGGCTCTAGGACTGACGTCAAAGGAGGAAGTCTCCCACAGCATGGACAACAAAAAGCCAAGATGATGGCGCAGCGGGAGACCAGCGGAGCTGAGGAGATGTGAGGTGACAGGTGATGACGAGGCCGCCAGCCCCTTCGCCACAAAACTCTCAGAGGTGGCCGAGCTGGGTGGTCTATGCTACCTCGGTCCTCTCCTCTTGCTCCCTCACTTGGACTCATAAACCTCTTTAAGACATCATCCACCTCCTGATGGACTAACGGGGGCTTCAGAAGATGGTGGGTGTGAGTTCACTGATCATGGCTTCAAGCACTTATCCCTAGTAACAGAAAATGGGGAGGGAGGGAGAGAAAAACAAGACATAAAGGAAGATAATTATTTATAAACACTCAAATTGGGGGTGAGGGCGGGAAGATGAAAGTAGAATGCAACTGTAGGCCCAGACGAAAACGTTGTTGGCATCGATCAAGGACAAGGTGTGGGCCTGAAGCTGCCCGTGAGGTCAGCGATTCCCGGGACACACCCCCATTTCCACACCTGACAGAGAACCAGCCCTGTGATGGTAGAAAAACTCCTACCTCCAACGCAGTACTCAAACTGTATCTGCCTGGAGACAGAAAGCCCACGGTGATGTCTCGCAAAACAACATGTTTATACACCAGTTTGCTCAATGAAACACGTTTTTCTCCCAGCGACCAAGTAAATGCCAAGGAAATTATCACAGAAACACCCCCCGCCTTTATACAGCTGACAGTCTAACGTGGAAGTGAGACACGCTGAAACAGAGTGGCAAAAATACTGCCAGCTGGGGTTTGTGCAATTCCAAAAAGTGAGAAAAACGATCCGGTACCAAGTTGACCTAAAATTAGGCTACAGGCTCGCAAGAATTATGAGCAAGAAGAAACGAGGCTGCGAGTATGAAAAAAACACTACTAATGATGCAACTAGCGCTAGGGAAGGGTTTGACAAGGTGAAACCATAGACTCTTCGCCACAAGCCCAGCAACCAAGAAGAAAAGTAGAGAGAAGGTAAGAACCCGCCTAAGGGACCCAAACGGAAGTTGCAGGAGTGAAATTCGAAGCCAGGCGCCAGGGCGCTCGGCCCCATAGGAGAACATTACTTCCAACAAAACGTTGCTGACACTGAGAACTCGGGATGGGGCACACTCATTCATCCTCTGAATACATGACAGGTTGTTTGGTTTTATTTTTCCAAGCGAAACAAAAGCCCACGACTCCGAAAAACGACGCCAAGGTCCTAAAAAGCACGAACTGGGTCTCGACGGATCACTGGCCCTCCACCCTGCCGCCCCCAGCCCCACCACCCCACCCGGACCCTCGCTTCTCTCTCAACCAAGCCGAGACCCTCCTCCAGGTGGCCCGCCGGCCCCTCCTCTGCGCTCGCGCCCAGCAGACCCTCGCCCCCGCCACGCTGCACCGCCCCGAGCCTCCCGCGCGCCCGCGCCGGGCTCTCACCAGGTGGGAGTCGCGGGACCCTCGTAATCTTGCTGGTTATCTCGGCGGTCAGCACCGCGAAGTCCTGCTCATAGCCCTCGAAGTCGGACGACATGGTGGCTGCCGAGTGCTCGGCCCGCGCGGGAGCCTAGGTCGTGGCGGGGGTCACGCGCGGCCAGTGGAACTCGGGGCAGGGACCCGACGAGCCGCCCCCAGCCGCTGAGCAGAGAGCCGGGGACAGCTCCCAGTCCGGCCACTTCCTGGTTGTTCGTCGCGATCCCAGCCCTCCGGAAACTGAGCGACACGCGCTTTTTAGTTTCCGCTTAGGCTTCAGGACGGAGAACTTACTAAGGAAAAACACTTCCCTTAGGGCCCCCCAAAGGTCGACGAAAATAGCCGGTTTCTCGGGGGTCACTGAGCGTATTGGTGCTTTTGTAATTTCGGTGCCTTGGGCTGCGGGAAAGCGGCTCTCGCTCCGCAGGCGCCGGTGCCGGGCGCTGGTTTCCCGAGGGACGTCCTCGTGGCGCACCGCCCGGAAGTGGCTCTCGGAGGTTGCGCCGCGGGCCGGAGCCGGAACGCCCGGGCGAGGGCGCGGGAGGGGAGACCGGCGGCGGTGGCGAGTCCCGCTCGCCCTGCACCGTTCGCCTTCTGCTCGCTGCACCCAGATCTCCATGACGGAGTTATCCCAAGAGGAGAAGATTTGTTCCGGGTCAGCTCAGGCCACCCTGGAAATGCGGGATGAAGGTGCGGGCACCCGGGCGCTGGGAAGTGGGGATCGGGCAGGGGTGTAACCGCGACTTGGGCGAGCCTGGCCACACCGACTCGTGCCGAATTCTAGGAGGCAGGACCGACCCTACTGCGAGTGAGGGTTTCTGAGCGCCCTGCTCCGCTTCCAAGGGCGGGAAACTGAGGCATAGTCAGCCTAGCGGGAAACTTGCTCCCCTATCCCGGGTCCGTCTCCCCCGACTCTTCGGAGACTCCAGGAGCTTGCAGCCCCGGCGCCTCGCCCCGGGAGGCACTTCCTTGCCTTTTCCCCCTTGGAGATCCTCATTCCAGTTCTCTCCCGAACTTCCCCGCGCCCCTCTCGCGCCCATCGGCTCCCAGCTGCGCCCCCTGCACGCGCTCACTCCTTGGCCTCGCCGCCGCCTTCCCCGTGTCCTCCCAGACGCTCCTTAACTTGGTGTTTGGGGGCAAACAACGGGGACTCACACTGGATTCGACTCCAAACTCGGCAGATCGTGGAGGTCGGAATTCCTCCGACTGGAGCGCAGCAGTTACTTGGGGCCTTGCTGTAATCTCTTAGCTTCTTCCAGCCTCTGTCTTTTCCTGTCTTTTCCGAAAGAAGCAAGCTTGGACTGGATCCCATCTCTAAACTTTTGTTTCCTCAAGCCCTTCACTCGGCTGGGGACATCATAGTTCCCAGAGAAGTTAGGAATCAAAGAATTAAGAAAAGGATTTTAGCTTCTTAGCTTCTTAGCTTCTTTAGCTTCTTAGCTTCTTCCAGCCTCTGTCTTTTCCGAAAGAAGCAAGCTTGGACTGGATCCCATCTCTAAACTTTTTGTTTCCTCAAGCCCTTCACTCGGCTGGAGACATCATAGTTCCCAGAGAAGTTAGGAATCAAAGAATTAAGAAAAGGATTTTAGCAGTAACACAATATTCAAACTGGACCCATATTCAAACTGGACCCGTAGAGTGGAGATGAAAATAGCTCTTTTTTTTCCCCACTTCACAGGAGACTGGCCCAATGCGAATGAACTTTCGGCGTCAGCAGATACAGTAAATAAGTACAGCGTTTCTCTGAACTTCCTCATTTTGTTTTCTTTTGGTTGGGTGTCAAGCCAAGACACTGGATTACAGATAAAGAGCCACTGACTGCATGGCAATGACAATGGCACCTTCCGCTTTAACATCTCACAGCTTGGAGGCTTGACAGTAAAGGGACGCATGTGGACTTGTGGCACTTGGAAATGTGTCATTCCTTTAACATAGGAAGACATTCTTCCTCACCAAAATGGATATGTTCTGCTCAGTTGTCAGGTTTGAGAATCTCCAAGAACTAAAGAGACTGTGTCACTGGGGCCCCATTATTGCTCTGGGCGTTATAGCGATATGCTCCACCATGGCCCTGATTGACTCCGTATTGTGGTATTGGCCCTTACATACCACGGGAGGAAGTGTGAACTTCATCATGCTGATAAATTGGACCGTCATGATCCTTTATAATTACTTCAATGCCATGTTTGTTGGGCCTGGCTTTGTCCCTCTGGGATGGAAACCGGTAAGCATAAAGGTCCCTTAAAACAATAACTCAGGTGATAATATTTTAGTTTTTGCCGTATCAACTAGCCAGTAATAGCAAGTGTTTGCTGTTTTGTTGTTGTGGTTGGTTTTATCTGTTTTTTGGTCTATGTGCTACTTTATTTCTTTTTTTTTTTTTTACAGTAAGAATTACTTCCTACCGAGAAGACTTTATTTTTTTTTAATTATTTTTTGGGTCACACCCGGCAATGCTCAGGGGTTTCTCCTGGCTCTGCACTCAGGAATTACTCCTGGCTGTGCTCGGGGGACCATATGGGTGCCTGGGATCGAACCTGGGCCGGCAGGGGCCGCCGTCAAGGCAAACGCCCTACCCGCTGGGCTATCGCTCCGGCCCCATCTATGTGCTACTTTAATCATAGCTCAGTTAAAGCTCAGAGAATTGGGGGCCGGCATGATAGTCCAGTGAGTAGGGTATTTGCCTTGCACCGAAACCCCAGGTTCGATCCCTGGTATCCCATATGGTCCCCAAGCACTGCCAGGAGTATTGCCTGAGTGCAGAGCCAGGAGTAACCCCTGAGTGTTGCCGATGTAACACAAAAAAAAAAAAAAGGTTCAAAGAATTTTCATTCCTGTCTGACCAGAGACAAAGGACCCGTCTCTGGGTCATACCTAGGCCCCCAGACCCTGCCGCTAGTAAGCCTGAGCTCCTCAGGATGCAGCCCCAGAATTAAAATAAATACAAATTCAAAAGTAAATGAGCATTCCTCAAAACTTTTCTTATACATATCCCCAGGGTTTTTTTAGAATGGAGGGGGAGATGGTGAGTCAGCGAGTTAAATTTTTTCCGGGAAAATTGTCTCTCCACTTTGCTTATAATTGCCCAATGCTGTTTGGCACTAATATCCCTTTTCATATAAAACATTAACATCCTCAGAACTGAGGAAAACCTTCAAAACAGCTGGTTTAAGCAGTAAAGTTTTAAACTCATTGTTGTGAGAGGCTGGAGCGATAGCACAGCAGGTAGGTTGTTTGCCTTGCACACGGCTGACCTGGTTCGATCCCCGGCATCCCATATGGTCCGCCGAGCATTGCTAGGAGTAATTCCTGAGTGCGGAGCCAGTAGTAAACCCCTGAGCATTGCCGGGTGTGACCTAAAAAAAGAAAATAAAATCATTGCTGTGAAATCATTACGTGGAGCATAGAATCAGCATACGGCTTCTAGTGAAATGTAAGAACATTCATGCTTCTGAATTCCCAAATTCCTTACTAGAAGATATCTCTGGATACAGCTTGTTAGAATTAAAAGATCTTGGACTTCTCCTCCATCCTGCCGTATCAGAATCTGCCGCTCACAAAATGTCCAGATGATTGCTAGGGGCCAGAGCAATAGGACAGCGGGTAGGGCGTTTGCCTTGCACGCGAATGACCCGGTTCGATCCCTGGCATCCCATATGGTCCCTTAAGCACGGCCAGGAGTAATTCCTGAGCAAAGAGCCAGGAGTAACCCCAGAGCCCTACCAGGTGTGACCCAAAAAGCAAAAAATAAATAAATAAATGTTCTGGAGAAACCCAAGGATGACCCAGGGCCTGAGCAATAGCACGGTTTGCCTTGCACACCACCGACCCAGGTTCAGTCCCAGGCAACCCCGAGCATCGCGAGGGGTAATTTCCTGAGTGCAGAGCCAGGAGCAAACCCTGAGCATTGCCGGGTGTGACCCAAAAAATAAAAAGGAAAAAAAAAAATAAAACCTTACTTGGGGGCTGGAGGCGATAGTCTAGCAGGGAGGGCGTTTGCCTTGCACACGGCCAACCCAGGTTCGATCCCCAGCATCGCATGTGGTTCCCCAAGCACAGCCAGGAGTAATTCCTGAGCACAGAGCCAGGAGTAACCCCTGAGTATCGCTGGGTCTGCCCAAAAAATAAAAAAAAAAATAAAAAATTAGAACCGTCTGATCATTTTCCATGGGGAGCCGGTGAAGTGGGGGAGTGGGGTGTGGAAATTGCCGCGGAGGGAGAGAGCAGCACCCGTGGAAAGGGCGGACGGCGCGTATGTGGCCTCCTTTGCCTGGAGATTATCTAGTGCAGGCAAGGCTGCAACAGGGAGGTTGGAGAACCCTCAAACCCACGAGAATTTGTTAGGAAGGAGGATTGTTAAAGGTTTTTCAACAGAACTCTGGTAATTAATGTGTTTAAAATGCCTTAATCTCTGGTAATTAAATTCTCATGATTAAGTTCTCATAATTAATGTATTTAAAACTCAGGAGTATTGTCCTGACTGTAGGAGGTCTGGACTAAGGAAAAATCAACAGTAAAGAAAACATTAGAAAGTGGTTCAAGTGGGCAGGCATCAGATTCTGAAAGAGCATCTTTTCTGGTGGGCAAATCCTGGCTCCAAAAACATCTGCCAAGGTGGCACCTGCCATCTCTCCACACCCCTCCTTTCTCTTAGGATTTTGGGTGGTCCAGAGCAGGTAGGATGCTTGCCTAGCACATCCAACCCAGGTTTGATCCCACCATCCCGTATGGTACCCTGAGCACAGCCAGGAATAATTCGGAGCACAGAGCCAGGAATAACCCCTAATCATCACACCCCCCAAAAAAAAAAAAGTTTGGGGGGCAGGAGCAGGTAGTACAGCAAGTAGTACAGCAGGGCATTTGCTTTGCAACTGGCCAACGTAGTTCAATCCCTGCATCCCACATGGTCCCCTGAACACCACCAGGAGTAGTTCCTGAGTGCAGAGCAAGAATTAACCCCTAAGCATCTACAGGTATGACCCAAGAAGACCAAAAAAAAAAAAGGAAAATTGGGCAATTACAGAACCAGCTCTTCTCTGACACTGGATTTGAGTATTGGCTGAAAAAGAGGGAAGAGAAACAAAATAAAAATGACTTTTGGGTAATTGGGGGAGGCGGTACTATTGTTACCAATAATTTATCTTTGAAATAATACTTTAGTTCAAATAAAGACTTGGAAGCACAAGAGTCAGACCTGCCGCCAGGCCCTGTAAAAGAAAGTTACTATCCTAGACAAATGTTTATTTAGAACACTTGTACATGACTGATTATGACTTAGGGTTTGTTATCTATTGTATTTTTGTTTGTGTTTTGCTGCCAAGGAAAACTCTCAGGATAGTATGTACCTCCAGTATTGTAAAGTCTGCCAGCGTACAAGGCACCACGGTCCCATCACTGCAGAAAGTGCAACAGGTACTGTGTGTTTCTACTCTTCCCGGGCCAGAGTTGCTGTTTCCGGCACCTGGGTCCTCCTCTTGTTTTCTCCAGGGGGCTACTTGCTTAAAGAGAGCGTCAGCATCCTTGAGTTGATGATCTCCATACTTTTAAATTGTCAATTCTAACCACCTCATTCTTGTTTGTTGTAAGTGAAAAGATTTGTTTAGTAAAATGCAAATTTGCTTCTTTCCTTGCCAAGAATAGGGTAAAAACACTCTAGTTGTAAGTTGCTTCCATAGATGAGGATTCATTTTTGAACATCTTCTGAACATACTGTAGCATTGTCCTGAGTTTAGTTTATCAATAGGCCTACTCGTCCCGTATTTGGGAGCGCAGACTTACATTTCACACTGTATATAAATTAAGCTATTAATCTGGGGCCTGTTGTCACAAGCCTTTATCCTTTGGAAACTGAGTGAAAAAAAAGACACAGAATCACCAAAAACAGTGAGAAATAAGGTAGAGCCTTTATAAACGTGTCACTCACTGATGAACATGAAGTTTATGTTGAGAGTGGGAGGTTCAGAGGAGTCCTTGGAAGCAGTGCAGTTAGATGGAGGCCAGGAAATGTAGCAAGCACAAGGAAAGGGCGCACTGTGAGCACGGTGACATCTCACACTGCAGAGTTGCTTGCTCCGGGAATCCACATCTGAAAGAGGAGAACAGGAAGGGAGGGTGTTCCGGCCCTCGTTAGGGCTCATCAGTCCCGGTGGAGGTTTGGAAGGGTTTGGAAGTGACGTGGTCGAAGTCTCTGTTGTTGCCAGAGCCCAGGGAAAGCAGGAGCCTGGCTCATTTCTCACCGTGAATCTCAGTGGGTCTCCTGACTCCCCCCACAAACCGCAGCAGACACCGCTACAAAGGCTGCCCTTTCTCGAACTGTAGAGCTTGAAGAAGTCACAGTTCTGAGCTGTTTAAGAACTCAAGGATGTTTCTCTGTTCATGAAGGAGAATTCCGCTGTGAGTTATGTACGGGCCACTGGATGTGTCTTTGCTTGCTCTTTTGAAAACCAGAGTTACTTCTGCTTCATGTTTTATGGACATGTTTCTTACTAGATGTGTGATGAAGATGGACCATCACTGTCCTTGGATCAACAACTGTTGCGGTTACCAAAATCACGCTTCCTTCACACTGTTTCTGCTTTTAGCCCCACTGGGGTGTATTCATGCTGCCTTCATTTTTGTTATGACCATGTACTCACAGCTTTATAATCGGGTAAGTGAAAGTGGGTCTCGTCAAACCGTCCATTCCACAGTCCATGGCAGTTGTCACGTCTACTTCAGAAATCCTTTTTGGAATTGTGATGACAGTGTTTTAGGTAGGGAAACAACTCTGTTTTCCTCTTTTAGGGATTTTTTTTTTAAGCATTAAACCTGAATTCCAACTTCACAGCTTGAGCTGAGTATATTTAGAAAAAAGATGAAACCAATGCTTTCATGTTTTCATCCAGTTCATTTGGCAAAAGTCGAATTCTTTCATTCATTTCTGTCCATATTTCTCACTCTGGAGTTTGAGGAATAGAGGCAAGTATGAGGATAAGAGCATATCCTCAAGTATTCAGAACAGTACTGGGTTACTTTGTAGCTAAGTGATCACAAGTTTAAAGTTCAGAGCTCACAAATTCCCTAAATAGACCTCCAAGGAAAATGAGGGACACTGGGACCCATAGGACCGTGGCAACGTGGAGAGCTTGTGGCCTTCACAGGGAGGCCAGTCCACATTTCACTTCAGCCAGCTTCTGTTTGGGAATCCACCCCAGGTAGGTCGTTCACTTTTCCAGAAAATTCAGACATCTACTGAGTTGTTGATGCTCAACTGGGCATTTTAAAACATTCTTGCCAACAATTCACATATGTAGGCCATACATAGTTGACCCGCAGTAATCTGAGGTCATAGAACGCTAGGCTGAAATTCCGATGGTAGGTCGTTGTCAGTGTAGGAGAGCAGAGAACAGTGGCTGCACAGTCCTTGCAGGTTAATGTTGGAGCCTGCCTAAGGCTTTCTATGGAGACACTGTGGAAACAACGCAACTGTGGAGGAGCTCTCAGAGTGATACTGTTCCTGCTGGTGTGAGTTCAGACCACTTAGTAGCTGTATCTGCTCTGACCAGTCCCAAGTTGTTGTTGTTGTTGTTTTTATCTTTTGATCTAGTAGTTTACATGTGACTGTGCAGTCTGACCGTTTCTTTGTACGGAATCCTGCAAGCTTGTGCTCTTGTTGCTTCTAGCTCTCCTTTGGGTGGAACACGGTGAAGATTGACATGAGCGCAGCGCGAGAGACCCTCTTCCAATTATTCCGTTTGGATTAGCCGCGGTTGCTGCTACCTTGTTTGCCTTGGGGTTAGCTTTAGGAACAACCATCGCTGTTGGGATGTTGTTTTTCATCCAGGTGAGTTTCTCAGCTAGTTTCCCATTACTAAAAGCTGTCAAGGCATTTGGAGCTGATTATAATGAAAAAGAAATAAAGCCTCCATTTAATTCTCAGTACGATACGGGGATTACTGTTCATTGTTCCATTGACATCATTAACTTTTGTAGTAGATCATTTTGAAGTAACTTTGCAGAATGTCTAGTTAATTGATTTCATTTTTAAGATGTTATTAGAGATATGCCGAGAAAGGTCTTTCCATGTTTATATAGTCTCTTTAAATCTTCATTTTAAGACTGAAAAGGGTTGAACTATTACTGTCCAAACCTTACAAAATTAATCATTGAATCACAGAAGGGTTAAGTCACCCACCCAAAATTGCCTATACGCATATTCAGAAAACATAATTATGATTTTATAGCAGCGTATAAACCATGCTCAAACTAGTAGATCTAACCGTTATGGAGTAGTTAGGTGCAAGTAATTGTGGCTTTTCAGAAACGCTCACTTAGTGTCTGTCACAGCATTCGTATCAGGTGCCATTTAAGGCCGCCTCTGTGATGAATTACTCTTGCGAGTTTCTGCATTACAGTCATGAAAGTGATGCGGGTGCTGCCCTAGGGAGCTTACAACTAGTTGACTAATTCAAGGTCATGTCTGTATTACTGATTTAGGTTACAAAGTGCTCTGAGAATATAGAATGAGGATGTCGCCTTGTTGAGGGGAGTGTGGGAAGACGGTGAGGGAAATTGTCACAAAATAGTCCGTACAACCCATTTCTTCTACTCACTTTAGTCGTGACCTCGTTTCACTTGGGTTAGGTGCTGAAAGAGGAGGAATCATGTTAGAAATCAATTAAAATCCTCTAGTGCGGAAAATCTACAGAGGTGGAATTAGTCATGACTAGAAAAGTTGAAGAATAAAAAGAGTATGTTCTATTTTTAAGACAGGCAGAAATGACTGAATGAGTCACTGTTACTTACAGTAAGTAGATTACTCATAAATTTAGCTTTCATTGAAAGTAATGATTTTTAAAATCAAAATATAGCTAGTACTGATGAATGGATTATATCAATGTCTTATTAGTACTCTAAGCTTGTTCAGATGATGGTTCTTAAAACATGGATGTTATTAAAATAGATGTGATTATGGATTGATGCAGTCCCTTTTATAAAGAATCTGTAGTACAATAGTTAGGAACAAGACTTCAAAGACAGCTTAGTGTTTTTAACCTTTGTTATCTTGCTGGCTTCCTCTAAGGAGTGGAGCAGTAAAACTTGTCTCAGGGGTGGTATGAAGATGACAGTCTTCAGTAAACCTAAGTCACATAAAATGTACTATCATTTGATTTCTAGATGAAAATTATCCTCACAAACAAAACCTCTATTGAATCATGGATTGAAGAGAAGGTAAATTTTGTCTTTGTTTCCTCAATATCAGTAAAGTACAGATAACAAATAGACTAGATTAATTGTTGGGGCTCGGGGTCCCCAACAGATACGGGGGTTTTGGTGGGGCCTATCGGCGTTCTCTCCCCTTCCCCACCACCCCCACGGACAAAGGAATAAGATCACTGGCTATTGAGAGACTGAAACTCTTTCCTAATCTCTTTCCACGCACTTGTTCCACTTAACACACACACACACACACACACACACAACCCTAACCCTAACACACAACTACACCCTTTCCCACCCCCAAGTCAGGTTGGGGGAAGAGAGTTACAGGACTTGAATCCAGAAACAATGATGTGAGAAAAAGCTCTTCCATCAGATGCAGACTACCTGGGGCCTTCCCTCCCCTGAACAGGTCTTGCTCTGGCACTGTAGGCCTGCCTAGGACAAAGGCAAATCCTGGCAGCTTGTTGTTTTCTCCCTTCCTTAACTGGTAAACAATCACTTAATAATATTTCTAGTCATTTTGTATGAACACAGAGATGCAGACATTATCTACACCCGGGATTAAACCATACATCCCAGCCTACATTCCTCTGGCCAGGTGGTATTCCTAACCCCTATAGGGTTCTTTTAAGCTATTGCTTATCTTTTGGTCAGGATAGAGTTTGATCCATGACCCTACTCTTAGCTTATTATGTTACTCAAGACATTTAGTCCATCCCATGTTGAGGCCAGGGTAGCTTATTCACTGCTTGCCCTGGGTCTGCAATGGGACCCTCCTTTTGGGGTGTGAGGAATTAGAATCAATCTAAGGCAATGAGGTTTTAAGTTAGGAAATATGAAAGATGCCAAGGAGTGACTAATTCAGAGTTTAGCTCCCCTATCACAAATGCATGGCCTTAACTGGCTTCCTGTGTCTTTACAGAAAGCCTTAAGCATAAGAATATAGGTACCAGCATAAGAAAAGGGCATGCAGGAGAGAGAGAAACAACCTTTCGATTACGATAGGGCAAGTAGGAGGCAGGGCTGTGAACAAAGGGTAGCCCAACACTAATGCCGAAAAATTAGAGCCTGGCTGCCTAATGGCCTCCCGTAGTCTCCGCAGGCCACATGGAAGATGAATCTAGCAGGCATTTTGGCTCTTCCCTGGTTTACTAGAACTCCCAGGGTAATGTGCTTCTGATTCAGACCCTGTGGCTTGCAGAAGAGGACCCACTTGGGGGCCAGCAGTCAAATCTGGGTTGGCCACGTGCAAGGCAAGCACTCTAACCACTGCACTATCTCACCAGTCCCACTCCTCCCCTCCCCTTTTGTGGAAGACTGACCCGGTTCCCTTGAGAAAGAAACAAATGGCTTTACTTTGGGCTGGAGCCCAGAGTATGTGTACTGCTTAGCCCTTAAACAGGACACTGCACAGGGGATGTAAAGAGGGTAGCTAACCACCTGGCAAGGGACCCACCAGACCCACACCGCACCGCTGGTCCCACGTGGAGCAGCCCATGGAGTCTCGAGGATGGCAAACTGCAACCTAGCCCAACGGAGCTCCTAGGGTTAAGCAGACATGTGGGGAGGCCGGGCTGGCCGGACTTGGAGCGGGGAGTTGGGCCCTCCCCCTCCGTGTCAGTGAGCTGGGCTACAGGCTCGCAGCCTCCACAGACAGTAGCACCGGACAAGGGACAGACCAGACCCACAGCTGTGCCAGCAGCGTGGCCACGCAAGAGTCTTCGATAATCATGTAGGTTAGGACCAGGTCCTTCCCAGGCTCTTTCACATTTAGACACTATAATGATCATTGTAGTTGCAACAAACTGGGGAAGTTGATGGGGAATGAGGAATTATGTCACACTAGCACTCACTATTGAATATACACATAGAGACTTACATCATAAACCGTTAATATCTGTAAGGCAAGCCACAAAGGGTAACAAGAGAGAGAGAAATGCAAAGACAGATAGAGAGAAAGAAAAGGTGCCTGCTATAGGGGCAGGCTGGGGTTGGAGTGGGAGGGAGTATTGGGACATTGATGGTGGGAATGGGGCACTGGTGGAGGGCTGGGTGCTGGAACACTGTATGACAGAGACCCAATTGTAGCTAACCATGTTTAGTTCCTGCTGGAGGGATACAACTTTGTAACTTTGTAACTGTGTTCTTTCCAGGTAATTTAATTAAAAGTGTTATAAGCTAGCAGCCCTAAATGCTCCACAAAGTAAGATTTTGTATCAAATCAAGGAGCTAATTATTAGCTAATAAAGCCCATCCTGGGGGCCGGAGTGATAGCCTAGAGGGTAGGGCATTTGCCTTGCACGGCGGCAGGCCTATGTCGTCCTGGGTTCGATTCCGGCATCCCATATGGTCCCCTGAGCACCGCCAGGAGTGATTCCTGAGTGCAGAGCCAGGAGTAACCCCCTGAGCATTGCCGGGTGTGACCCAAAAAAGCAAAAAAATAAATAAATAAAGCCCATCCTGAAAAAAATAAAATAAAGCCCATCCTGGATGAAGGAGGAAGCGGTGAGACCAAAAACCTAGGGCTATTTATTTTTGCTTTTTTGGGTCACATCCAGTGATGCTCAGGGGATACCCTGGCTCAGCACTCAGGAATTACTTCTGTCAGTACTATGGAATGCAGGGATAGAACCTGGGTCATCTGCATACAAACACCCTACCTGCTATACTATCATTCTAGCCTCGAGCTAGGGTTTTTTTTAAAGGACCAAATCACATATTGGAATTTCACTAAGCACACAAGCAAGCAGCTTTGATTAATTTGTTCAATACAGTTGTTTCAAGTGAGATTCTTGTGAGATTCTACCAGTGCCTTGGATATCTTTGGAAGTGCCATGCTAAATCCAGAAGTTATATTAAAACTGATGCTCTATTGCTAAGTGAAGAATTCGTATTTTTTGAAAAGTTAGATTGCATTAAAGCTTACAGAAAAAGGGCCGGGAGCGATAGCCCAGCGGGTAGGGCGTTTGCCTTGCACACAGCCGGCCTGCGCCGACCTGGGTTCAATCCCCATATGGTCTGGACCTGGGCATCCCATATGGTCCCCTGAGCACCGCCAGGAGTGATTCCTGAGTGCAGAGCCAGGAGTAACCCTGAGCATTGCCGGGTGTGACCCAAAAGAAAAAAAAATAAATAAGTAAAGCTTACAGAAAATGTTTTAAAGTTACCAGACATGAGAATTTGTACAATAAATTTTACTAGGTCTGTGCACAGCACATAATGTAGGAATTAATATTTATATACACCACTAGATGTCAGTGAAACTTAAGGTTTAATTCTGTGCTAGTTGTTTAAAAGCCTGAAATATAATCTATGCAATATACATGTAATATAAATATAGGTACATATATAATTGAGTTTATTTTCATGAATGAAGTTATAAAAGAGTGGAAAAATATAACTTCAGGCGTTAGGAAGCAAAATTGCTTGGCTGAAGATAGAGCATAGAGGTCAAGCGAACTTCACATGCAGTTTGCTTAGTTCTGTCCCCGACACCACAGAACCCCTGCACTGGAGCCCCAGAGCACTGAGCACTGCCAGGGAGCACTGGCTGGATAACCCGAGGCACGGCCACGCCCACCAGCATCACCTCAGACCCAGGTTCTGAACTGTCTGGCAGCCAGTCACCGAGAGTGGCCATAGGGCACCCTGAGCACGCCCTTCCCCACCCCCCACCTCCACTCCACCAATAAATTCCACGAAATAATGATTCCACTGTTCACCTTTCCTAGCCATGCAGGGGTACGGTGATAGAACTGTTAGATGCTGTTATACCCCAAGCACTTAGTTCCTTCCATCCTGGATAAATGTTGTTCTTCCGAAAATTTTGTTTATCAACATCCCATCTTTAATGTAGATTCTGTTATTGAACCAGCAGGGACATTGACAGTCTTTTCTATGTATATGGAACAAAGCCACTGATTTTAATAAGCAGCTTGAAAGCTTATCCTTAAATAGCCCTTGGACATTTTCTGATGATCTCATACAGTGAGGATCGGTGGGTGGGGCAAGTCCTCCCTATGCTGTGTCAGATTTTTTCTTTGTCTTCTGAGTACAATAACAAGAAGGAAGAATATTTTTATACTTAACTTTATACAACAGTGTTTCAGTACACTGTTGCCCAGAGCCTCTGCTTCTTACCTGGAGTTGCCTCCCTACAGGCCACTTTGTAGATGAAGGGCAGGAGGACAGTTTGATGTGGCAGTGTATCTTACCATGTATTCTATGTTGGCTTATATAAATATTTTCCCTCATGCTATCACAATCATCGTGGAAATAGATAGATCTTACCAGTATATTTACCTGGTCACATTGAATCTCTAAACAATTAGACCAGAGAGAAATGCTATTTGTCTTCAAGCAAGAAAGAATGGCTCTCCAATAAGTGTAAAAACTAATAAAACAACTATGAAGTAAAGGCTTGGAGAAATATATACCTGGCTGTAGAATATCCATTGGTACAGATGCATGACTTTGTATTCTGATATACTGTTCATCTCAGATGTCCTTCCTCCCCCCCCCTCTACCTTGCAGGGGCACTTCCAAGACAGATCTTGGCTGGGCAGCATTAACATTTCAATAGAACTAGGTGAGGTTCTGGGAGAAGTTACCTGGGGAACTGACCCTAACTGCTTCCCATTGGTGTGGGCAATCTGAATTAAAAGATAAAAATGCTGTAGCCTGCTTTCTTCCCAGCCTTTCTTCCTTTTGCCTTTTGCCTTCTCCCTCTGCTCTCCTTTACAGTCTCTTCCCTGTAAGGCCTCACCACGAAGTGCCTAGGATTCTAACCCTACGTGTGGCCAGGGCCAGCCAGAAATCCTAAGTCCAGGGTTTTCCTATTGTTGGATTGTATACCAGAACCTGTGAGAGTAAAGCCTTTTGAAACTTTGCTGGATTCTCATGTCTTTTTCTCCCTCTGCCGGCCGCCGATCCCTTGGGAGAAAAGGGGATCCCCTGACCTTGCTCTCAGATTTTGTCGGGGCACCCAGCATCACTTGTATCACTTGTCTTCCTGTTGTTCATCGATTTGCTCAAGCAGGCACCAGTAACATCTCCATATGTCCTGTCACGTGCTAGTGAAGCCCAAGGGCACCTACTTGCTCCAGGAACACGAAAAGCCTCAAACCATTCCTTCAGGTCATGGGAATGAGGTCTATAATTGTTACTGGTTTTGGCATATCAAATACGACACAGGTAGCTTGCCAGGCTCTGCTGTGTGGGTGGTGTACTCTCGGTAGTAGGCTCTCATCTTGTTCATTTATTGATGAACCATGCAGCCGCAAAGTGGCTGCGTGCAATGGTGAGAGATCAGCCTTTCTCTTGGGTGGAGTCCACATGTTGTAAAAGGCGGCCCTCATAGTGTGGGGGTTCCTCTATCTTCTAGTGAGCCTCTATTGGAATGGCGGGCCAGGGCTAGAACCCGCCTTCCCTCCCAGATGCCTCATGATAAGCTGAGCACAGGAAAAGCTGGTAGCAGCTCTGCCCCATGTATCTGTGTCTCTGGTTCAAGCATACCTGACCCAGCATACCCTGACAATTATTAAGAATTTTGTTTATCCAGAGGGTGAATAACATACAGATTATAGATAGTCTTTGTTGTAAATTCCTAGAGCCAGTTAGTCTCAAAAGGTGTTTGGTTCTCACAAAATGCTTTTGTTGATTCTTCTTTAACTCTGTCCATAGCCAACCTCTATTGGATGATTGTCATGACTGTCATCTGTACTGACATGAATTCTAGCTGATAGTTTTTCTTACAGTAATGGAAAAGAACAAAGTAAACTAGCAAGGATCTAAGTCGGAACCTCCCCTGTTTGTCAGGGACTTGTAGTTTCTCTGCCAAACTGGCTCATAGTCTTTTAACAGCAGAGTCTTTGAGAAGCAAGTTTTGTTGGTCTGTTAGGGGAGGTGTCCTAAGAAGTGGCGAGGAGGCCCAGAGACCACTCCTAGCAATTCTCTGCCAACCATTTAATGCCAGGACCTAAGAGCGTAGTGTAGTGCCAGGGGACTGAACTGGGCCAGTCATATGCGAGGCATACACCCTAACCCATCTTTTGGGCTGGTCCAAGGAGGAAGTATTTTTAAGGGTGATACAAATTTGAGGAGTAGGGCCAGAGCAATAGCACAGCAGGTAGAGCGTTTTCCTTGCACGCGGCCGACCCGGGTTCAATCCCATGGCCTCCCATTAGGGTAACTCCCGAGCACCGCTAGAGGTAACTCCTGAGCGAAGTGCCAGGAGTAACCCCTGAGCATCGCCAGGTATGACCCAAAAAAGCCAAAAAAAAAAAAAAATTGAGGAGTAAGTGTTCTCAAAAGTTTGTTACTGGGGCTGGAGAGATAGCACATAGGTAAGGTGTTTGCTTTGCATGTGGCTCACTCAGGTTCAATCCCATTTAATCCCCTGACCTCTGCCCAGAGTGACCCTTGAGCACAGAGTGACCCCTGAGCAGTAATGAGTGTGGCCCAAAGTCCAAGAAGAAAACGTATGTTGCTAACAGCCACTGAGTGCAGGGCCATTTGCCAACTTACATCTTTTTTTTCCTCTTTTTGGGTCATACCAGCAGTGCTCAGGGTTACTCCTGGCTCTGTACTTAGGAATTGCTCCTGGCGAGACTCCAGGGACTATATGGGATGCTGGGATCGAACCCAAGTTGGCCGTGCGTACAAGGCAAAGCGTTCTATCTGCTATACTTTCTCTCCCCCACTGGGCTGTTTAGATAATCCCAGTTTCTTGGCAGCATCCCCAAGTGTCATGGTCAGGAGATGGCGAATGTAAGACTTTTCTTACCGTCAGACCTAATCAGGGTGTTGACCTTGGCCAGGTCAGTGACATAGGGCTGCTTCACGGCCTGTTTAATCTGGTGCTTGCTGTTGGCCTTGGCGTCCACAGTGAACACAAGTGCGTTGGTATCTTCTGTCTTCATGGCTGACTCAGAATAGAGGAACTTGAAGACAACATAATGGTCAAGCTTGCTTCTCCTGGGGTGCCTTCTCAGCTGCAGCATTTTTGGGTCTTCCGAAGGTGGGCAGCGTGCAGATCTCTTTGTGGCTGTGGGCGCCTCTGAGCACTGTCTTCTTGGCCTTGGGCTTGAGCCTTGGCTTTACTTTGGGGTGGGGCGAGAGCTTCCTTCTTGACCTTTGGTGCCATCTTCATAAAAGTGCCACCTTACATCTTCTTGCCCACAGGCTAAAGATCGAATTCAATATTATCAGCTAGATGAAGTCTTTGTTTTTCCTTATGATCTGGGCAGCAGATGGAAGAATTTTAAGCAGGTATTTACATGGTCTGGTGTCCCCGAAGGAGACGGTCTGGAGTGGCCCGTCAGAAAAGACTGTGACCAGTATGACTTAACTGTGAGTATTTTGGTCGCAGACCTCCCTTCACCTCACCTTCTTGCCCTTAACCTCTCCTTAGAACACATCTTCATGCAAAATAAGTTGTAAGGCGTTTCTCATGAAGGGAAAATGAATCCACGTTAGTCATCGGGGGACTAAGAGCTCGTACAGTGAACAGGGCCCTTGCCTTGCATGTGGAGGACCCAGATTGAATCCCAGGCACCACATTCGGGCCCCTGACCTCCTCTGGGAGTGATCCTGAGCACAGAGCCAGGACTAAGCCTGAGGCACTGCCAGTTATGGCCCCAAAACTAGAAAAGTAAATAAGAGCTCCCCAAAAAAGCACGCTTTATATCTTATAGTCCTTTTATTTAAATTTCTCAACTCTCAAGCTCGTGAGAAACAGATCTGAACCTTTACTTCCGTCCGTGGGTGTGGAGCTCCCAGCAGCTTCCCTGGCTGGAGTCATCGGTCTCCAGCTCTCTCCTGAGGCCCTGTCCCTGCCGGCCACCTAATTTGCCCAATTTGTCTCTTTCTCATCTAACCTCCCTGAATAAACCTTCGTTTCATCCCACCCCTTCCAGAGCCAGACCTCTCCTGATGCCTCTGTTTTTAGTTTTGGTTTGGTTTGTTTTGGGGCCACACCCAGTGGTGCTAAGGGCTTAATTTCCGGCTCTGCATTCAAGGATCCCTCCTGGCAGAGCTCGGGGCGTCAGCTGGGGTGCCAGACATTGAACTCTAGGTCACCCACATGCAAAGCCTCTGGACCACCCTCTGTGGATGCCTCTGGGTTTGGCAATTAATATGTCAAAGAAGAATGGTAGCAGCTGAGGTCCCATGTTTTTATTTAATTCATGTATCATTAATTTGAAAAGATTCTAGGACAGCAGCATGTATTATCTTTAATGCCTCTGTAATACATAATGTTCAGTGAATTGTTGCAAAATAAGGGGGGGAAATTAGTTGTAATGAGCATGTTTTGTCAAGACTCACTAGTAATGAGTTTGCGGACTGCCCACCATGTCACTGAGCAGCCAGTGAAAGGAAGTCACCTAAATAGTAGGTGCCAGCCCGCAGCTGGCACGGGCTGCCTGTTTCTGAGCCCAGGGCCCTGTCACAGGACACAGGAGACATAGGAGCTTCTACCCACTCTAAAAAACATGTGGCCTTTAAGCTTCTATCATGTTTTGATATGCTGGAAAATTGAGTTTGTTGTGGCGCCTTAATTATAGATGAGGGAAGTCTCGACATTGAGGGGAGACTGAATGCTTTTCTTTGTATCTTCCAAACAGATAGAACAGCTGAAACAAAAAGCAGATAAGAGAGTCAGAAGTGTAAGTACTTCTTTAGCAGTGATACTTTCTTTTTTTGTTTTGTCAGATTCTCCATAGTGTTTTAAAATTAGTTTGGTGTGAGGAGTGAGAGAGACAGTCCATTTATATTGTCCTGGTGGAAGTAGAATTGTCCTCAGTAGGTTGTTCATATTTAACCCGTCTAGATGCTTTGTCGTAAAATGGTTCTAGCTACATTTGACTATTTAAAATTTAAATTGAGGGGCCGGAGCGATAGCCCAGCAGGTAGGGGCGTTTGCCTTGCGCGCAGTCGGCCTGTGTGGGCCTGGGTTCCATCCCTGGCATCCATATGGTTCCCTTAGCACCGCCAGGAGTAATTCCTGAGTGCAGAGCCAGGAGTAACCCCTGAGCATTGCCGGGTGTGACCCAAAAAAAACAAAAAAAAAAAAAAAATAATAATAAAATAATAATAATAATAATAGCAAAATAATAAAATAAAGTAAAATTTAAATGGCTCTGAAACAAAGTTAAAATTTTGTATTTCAGTTGAATTTGTCATATCACAAGTATTTGGTGCCTCCGTGCATCTTGAGACTGCCCAATTTTACTGCAGAGATGGGCCGTTCCTCGCTGCATCAGGGTCCATTGGCTAGCACTCGCTGCTTTAGAAATTTGTTTTTGGAAAACCAATGAGAACTAGAATCATCAATCGCCTCCTATAAGGGACTTGAGTGGATGGGGAACTGGGGAAAGAATATAATATAATAAACATGGGTTTGCTTCTAACAATTCCAATCCAAACTTTCAGACAGTTCGCATGAGAGTAAACATTAAGTTTTTCTTTTCACTAACTGTAGGTTCGCTATAAGGTCATTGAGGATTATAGTGGTGCCCGCTGCCCTTTGAACAAAGGCCTCAAGACCTTCTTTACTGAGCCCCTGCACTGAGGAGCCTCCGAATCAGGCTTCGGAAGGGGAGTTCATTTTAGCCACCAGAGGGGTTACGGTGCGTAACGGGAAGTCATGGGGGAGTTCATTTTAGCCACCAGAGGGTTACGGTACATGATGGGGGCGTTGGACGTCTTGGCTGACTGAATTGCAGTCTGGCAGAGCCTGGCTAATTTTAGTCTTTTAAATATTTCAGACACTGGTTGTATGGAGACAAGATTCTTGATGATTCCTTTGTAGAAGGTAAGGAAATGGAAGCGTAAGGTTGCTGCTTTGAGAAGAATAGCCCGTAGAAACAAAAAAATCAGATCAGAATTTGACAAGAGAAATCCTTAGAAACAATCACAAGTCATCGGAACTAGGACTATTTAGCCATTAGAACTAAATGCATCAACAGAAACAATGTTGTCAATCAGCAACAACAGAAATGCTCCCCACAGTTCTCGCTGGCACCGTTTCTGTCAGGTCTTCTGACATTGGAGTTCATACATGACTGTGGCAGCCACTTGGGTAGTGCTTGATTGGACATTAACGTGTCCACACACACACACACACACACACACACACACACACACACACACACACACACCCTCTTGAGGTGAGTATTTAGTTTCACACATGACTGTGGCAGCCACTTGAGTAGTATCTGATTGGACAAGTGTCTATACCCCCCTCCACACACACACACACACACACACACACACACACACACACACACACACACACACACACACACACACACACACCCTCTTGAGGTGGGTATTTACACTGATCTTTTCGATGAGGGAACTGAAGCACAAAGAGGCTGAGCCCGACACTGCAGTCAACCAGGGAGAGGCAGGACCACATGGAGACGGTCCGTGTGGTCCTGGAGGGGGTGCCTCCCCCATGCTGCCCTGGCACTCGGAAGTGAGCACGCCCCTCATGGATGCCAGTGGACTGAAACTTAAGAGTTTATGATTTAAGCTCTAGCATTTTTTCCTTTCTAAAGGAAAGACTAATCCAGATTACTCTAAAAACACCGTATTGGTGGTGAATTAGCCCCCTGATAGCATGGGCCTCCGTAATGCAGAATTAGATCTCTTAGAAATGGCCTAAGAAGGAAACAGACGGCTCTGCTTTGAGAGTGCCCTGAAGAGAGGAAGAGAGAGGGGGGGCCCCCCCGGGCACTGTCACCATCTTACACCTGAGAGAACACCCCAGTGAGGCACATTCCCCCTCAGGCGCTGTCACCATCTCTCGTCTGAGCGAACACCCCAGTGAGGGGCCTTCTACTGAACCACTAAGGGGTTGCAGCCTCTTTCCGAGATAATGAACTTGGGGGGTTATCTGCTTTTTAGCTTGCCAGCAGCACGTAAGAACTACATTTCTGGGTGGATGTGGCGGCTTAGGGACCCACCCAGTTCCTCTCTGCAGCCCCCTACAGTGAGCTCCCAACCCTGAATATTATCCTTGTGTGATATGGCTCCTTCTATGTGAGGGCCCCGAGAGGAGTATGAAAACATGTCTGGCCAAGTGGGATGTGGGGGCTGGGTGGTGGGGCCATGGCAGCCCGAGAGGGCCTCTGCCGCCACGTCTGTGAGCCCTGGTCAGTGATGACAAGACCACTGCGCAATCTGAGTTCTTGTGAACCAGGTGATGGAGTGTGTTCTGAGAACTGACTGAGACCGGGCTGGGGAAAGAAAAAAAATCACCACATCCTCCTCCCCTCACCCACATACACACAAACTGTGCCTATAAAATATGATTAAAGGGGCCAGAGCAATTGTACAGTGGGGAAGGTGTTTGCCTTGCATGTGTAGACCTGAGTTCAATCCCCGGCATCCCATATCGTCCCTGAACACTGCCAGGAGTAACTCCTGAAGCCAGGAGTAACCCCTGAGCATCGCTGGTTATGACCCAAAAAGTGAAAAATGGGGACGCAAAAAAAAAAATCTTGAGAAAACCAAATGGTTAAAAAGGGATAGAGAGTAATATGCTTATTAATTGTAACTAATTGGGCTTAGGGGTCTCAGTATTGTTGCTGTGGATTATTTCAGACCAATTTTATTTGCTCCACAGGCATATCAAGAATCAGAGGGTGGTTTCCTAGAAACTGTGTGGAAAAGTGTCCCTGTGGCGTGAAACAGATCACGCCCCAGATGGCGAAAAGAAAAACGAGATAGCCACTGTCAAAGTACACTTCTTTAATAATTCCACTCTATTACTTGAAATAGACACGTATTTACTAAAGAATTATGCAATGACCCTGCTCTGGTTGAGGTGTTCTTTTCCTCAGAGATCCCCTCGTGCCATGATCTCAATACTTTCTTACCATTTTGAAATGGAGAAGCCATTCAGCATATGCCTTTGAATTCCTGCCCCCTTGACCAGCTCTGCCTCCTCTGCCCCCCTGGACCCCCAGCACGGGAAAAAACACTTCACCACAGTCCGTCAGTTGCGTTTTCTCTAGGGCCTCTCACTGCTGCGCCCCCTGGGCTCTCTGCAGGCAGAGTCACCTCCTCCAGCTGGAGCATCCGCACGTGATGCTTAAACTCGGGTCTTCCTCCTCTGTCTGTCGGTTGAAATTTCTTACGTCATATTCTAAGTACTTTAGAACTTAATTTGCCAGATTCAATATAAGCTCGATTTTGTTACCAGTCTTATAATGCAGATTTTTGTCAAATCTAATAAAGATCAATGAATGTTCTGTATAAGCCACAGTATGGACTTGAAGCGTTTTTCTTGTTGAATGTGACGTTTTCTCTCTGGCCTCGGGGAGGGTGTGCTCTGCTACCCTGTCTGGAATCGCCAGGCTCGGGATGCAGTGTGTCCCCCTCACACTTTAAATCCTGTTTGTGGCCTGTGGGGACCACGCAGCCTCCGCCTGCTTGGTCAGAGTCGGCCACTTGTATCAGCTGGCCAGTGTCAAAGCCAAGTGTGTTGTGCCAAGACAGTGCACTTGGATGCCTCAAGTAGCACACTGGGAGGATTGAGAGCCACCTGTTTCAGTAGGACATCTTCCAAAGGAGCAGAGCCACGTTTATACTAGCTGAGGATGCTGGGGAGTTGCTGGATGACAGGCCTAGCCAGCTTTTTTTTTTTTTTTTTTTGCTTTTTGGGTCACACCCGGCGATGCTCAGGTGTTACTCCTGGCTCTGCACTCAGGAATTACTCCTGGCGGTGCTCGGGGGACCATTTGGGATGCCGGGGATCGAACCCAGGCCAACATGGGCGGCCGCATGCAAGGCAAATGCCCTACCCGCTGGGCTTTGCTCTTTAATCCACTCACTGTTTAAACTATTTACATGTATAAGCCAGGGTTCATGCTAATGAGATCTCTCTTGGTATAAACACTGGTGGAGGGTGTGGCAGTTACAAGAGTCATTTTGACTCTGAATCAGTAAATTCTGAAACATTGCTATAATCTCTACTGCGATTTCAATGTGATCTAGATTGGGCACAGTTCCTCTTTATGCTCACTAGTCCCAGCGTGGGAAGTTAGAAATTACCAGGAGACTGCCACCCGGCTACACTGAGACTATCATTAGAGGTTAAGGAAGGTTCATGCTAGTTTTCCCTCAAGCCGGCAAGACACTTTCAGTGAACAGAGGACAAGACACTCAGCATCCCCTTGGTACAGATTAGAAAATAGACGGACCTTGGTGGGTACCATCTAGATTACATGAAACCCAAGAAAGTGTGGTGTTTTTCTCCCCATGAATATATATCCATTGAGATGTATTAATACCAGCTCTCTCTCCAGTGTTTTGACTTAAGAGATAATCTCAGAGACAGGATTTGTCCCTGGCATAACCATTTGTTTAGACTTTTTTTTAAATTTATTTTTTAACAATTACAAAAATGTTCATGTTTGGATTTGGGTCACACAGTTTTCCAGCACCCATCCCTCCACCAGTGCCCATTGCCCACCACCAATGTCCCCGATTCCCTCCCCTAACCTGCCTCCATGGCAGGTTCTTTCTCTCTCTCTCTCTCTCTCTCTCTCTCTCTCTCTCTCTCTCTCTCTCTCTCTCTTAATACATATACTTAGAGGTTATCATGTGTATCTTTTGCCTGTATTTATTGCTAAGTTCTATATGGTAATAGACTTTCGATTATTGGCACACTGTTCCCTTCTCTGTGTTTAGACTTAATATGAGTTCTACACCTAGAAGCTGATTTACTGATCTTTGTTGACATGACCCTCCCTGAAGATTAGGATTATTTTTTGGATATATTAGGGGACTGATATATTAGGGGACTGATAGATGAGCCTATCACAGCCCAGATCATCGACACCCACCCTGCAGCAGTTTTTTTTTCAATCCGGCCCAGGTATGCTAATCCAGAGACTCACAGACATGGGGCAGAGCTGCTACCAGTTCTCCCTGTGCCCAGCCGTTCACGAGGCACCTGGGAGGGATGGCAGGTTCTAGCCCTGGCCCACCACCCCAGCAGAGCCTCGCAACAAGCCAGACGACCCCCCCCCCCGCCCCCAGTCCATGAGGGCCTCCATTTTCCACATCCGGACCTCCCTCTAGTCAGAACTCCATCCAGCAGAGGAGCCTATCACAGCCCAGCTCACACGGCCACTTGCGCCACATGGTTCATCAATAAATGCTGTATTTAGAGGTGACTACAAGAGTATGCTACCCACACAGCAAGCCTGGCAAGCGCCCCGTGTTGTATTTGATATGCCAAATACCAGTAACAATTATGTTAGGTCATTCCCATGACCTAATATAATGGTTTGAGGCTCTTTATGTTCCTGGAGCTAGCAGATGCCCTTGGGCTCTACTAGCATGAGACAGGACATATGGAGCTGTTGCTGGAGCCTGCTCAAGCAAATTGATGATGAATAGGAAGATAGTGGTAGTGATATTAGGGGACTGACTTGAGGTACGAGGATCCACTTTGGTGGGAGACTTGGGCCCTCGTGCATAGTCTAAGTTGAGACCAAGAGCTAAAGGTCCAGGGAATCCCATTATTTTGCATTGTAGCTGCAGAGCTTGTTTTCGTAAAAGCCTTTTTAGAACTGCGCTGGACTCCTGGGTTTTCATCCATTCCCCGCCAGCTTCAGAGGTAGAAGGAAACTCATTTCCTGATATCGTCGGGGACCCCAGCAGATCCTCAACAGGGAGATAATTCAGAGGGCTGTGCTTTGCATGCAGGAGGCCAGGGTTGATCCCGGCACATCTCCCTGAATTGATGCGAGTAACTCTGAGCCTGCCAACTCTGGCCCCCAATAACTAGACCAAAAAAGGAGGGGCACTCCACTGTGGTCTTACCCACATCCCAACTTTACCTTTCCCTTTTTATCTCTTGAGAATTCCACATTCTTCTTAAAATTGTTGTCCTGGGGCCAGAGGGATAGCACAGCTACTAGGGCATTTGCCTCGGCATTCCATATGGTCCCCTGAGCATTGCCAGGAGCAATTCCTGAGTGCAGAGCTAGGAGTAACCTCTGAGCATCACTGGGTGTGACCCCCAAAAAAAAATCAATGTCTCTCTCGATTAAACTATTTTTGTTCAAGAATAGATTAAAGAAAAGTGCCAGGTAGTAAAGAGGTAAGGTGCTTGCCTTGCATGCAGTCAACCAGGTTCGATCCCCAGCATCTCATGAGGTGAGATTCCCAGCAGGAGTGATTCCTGAGGTCAGAGCCAGGAGTAATCCCCTGAACACCACAGGGTGTGAGCCAAAAACAAGAAAATAAGAGGTTCTTAAGCTGGAGTGTTAATATAACAGGTAGGGCCTTGCCTTGCACATGCCAAACCAAGTAAAACCCAGCATCGCATATAGTCCTCTGAGCCCTGCCTGCCAGGAGTGATCCCTGAGACTGCAAGTGCGGCCCAGAAACTAAAATATAAGGAATTCAGTGACCAATGCCAAGTGGCCTCCTTACTAGAGGGTAGCAGGATGGGCAGAGCAGGCAGATCATGGCCTTCTGATGTGGGAGCAGAGTAGCAGGGTGGTCTGATGACGGGTGTCAGGAGATAGGGGAACACCTCTGGGAGTGTGCATCTTGGCTAAAAACAGCAAGAAGACACTGGGTTATGCCTGGCACATTGGAGGGATGGGATAACTGTCAGGGAGCTATGACTCTGCAGGTAAGAGAAGGTCAAGAGAGCAGACAGCCTTGGGGGGCGGGGGGGGGGGGCCTTGTTAATTCCTGCCTTTCCTGTCTCAGAGTCTCAAGGATAGTTTGCTTTTCTAGACTCAGTATAGAAAGACCATCCAGGAATGGTCTTAATGCCAGTTACGGGCCTGAAGGAAAGTACCGTTTAAATCTATTCATTAGGCAACAAAAGGGAGAAAGGACTTGAAACATACTCATTTGGGGAGCGTTTCGGCTCAGGTGCTATTTGTTGGATTATTTGCAATTTTAGGATAAAAAGTCCTGATCATCCAAGCCTTATTTCCTCGGTAGTTATCCAACTTGACTCCTTCCTAGAAATATCCAGGAAGCTTTCCAGGCTTTACTCCTCACCGCCCCCCACCACCCCCCCACCCTGGTGTATTCTTTTGTTTTGATTTTTTTCTTTCTGGGTCACAGCCAGCAATGCTCAGGGGTTACTCCTGGCTCTGCACTAAGGAATTAACTCCTGATGGTGCTCAGGGGATCATATGGGATGCCGGGAATCAAACCTGGGTTGGCCGCGTGCAAGGCAAACACCCTACCTGCTGTGCTATAGCTCTGGCCCTGTTTTGATTTTTTTTTTGGGGGGTGCTATACCCGGTGGTGTTCAGGGCTTGCTCCTAGCTTTATGCTTAGGGATCACTCCAGGAAGGCTCAAAGGATCATATGGAGCGCCAGGGATCAAACCCAGGTCATCAACAAGCAAGGCAAGCGCCTTACCAATGTGCCCCACTCCCAACCATGTTAATCAGAGCTCCTGAGCGGCACTCAGGTAATGGTATCTTAAACTCCCAGGCAATTCTAGTATGCAGGCAAGTCTGGGAGCCCACAGCTTACAGGTTGTTGAGTGACCCTGGTCTCAGGCTGATGCCAATCTTGATCAGTGAAGAAAAAGACCACTGTAAATATTTGCACATTTATTTTAAAGACTTTACATTTACAAGTGGAGGCAACATGTTTATGGGTAAGGCAGAGGGAGAATTGGTGTCCAGGGGGAAACCAGGTCAGTTCCTTCCCCAAAGATAAGACTGTTGTGTAGGATTTGGCTTTGTCCAGAGTTCTTTGTTTCCTGTTCTGGAAGTTGTCGCTTTGCTTGCTTTATTTTCTGGAAAAGTGCACTTGACAATCAGGTTTCAGTCCTTCCCCTTTGCTCAGCAGCAGACTGTAAGAAACACACTTAGTCACTAGGTACTACTGTAGAGAACACTAGAGAATATTCTTGCTTTGGCAAAACATCTTAGAGACCCAACTTTTCATTCTCGCAAGTCAGAAACTAGAGATATTAAGGAGTGTTCAGGATGATTAAACTTCACTTCTGAATGCAGACTTCAAGGTACACACAAGTACATCAATAAATGCTGGATTTAGAGATGACTACAAGAGTATGCTACCCACACGGTAGAGCCTGGCAAGCTACCCGTGTCATATTTGATATGCCAGATACCAGTAACAATTATAGACCTCATTCCCATGACCTGACAGAATGGTTTGAGGCTCTTTATGTTCCTGGAGCAAGCAGATGCCCTTGGGCTCTACTAGCATGAGACAGGACATATGGAGATGTTACTGGGGCCTGCTCAAGCAAATCGATGATGAACGGGAAGACAGACAGTGACAGTGAACAAGAGAGAACTTTCAAAGGGTCACTTTGACCCGCGTGTTGTAGATAGATGAGGAGCAGTGATCATAAAGAAGGGACAAAGGTTAGTGCTTGAGCACAGGCCTTGAATTTTTTTTTTTTTTTTGCTTTTTGGGGTCACACCCAGCAATGCTCAGGGGTTTCTCCTGGCTCTGCACTCAGGAATTACTCCTGGTGGTGCTCGGGGACCATATGGGATGCTGGGGATCGATCCCAGGCCAGCATGGGCCAGCCCCAGCCGTGTACAAGGCAAACGCCCTACCCGCTGGGCTATCGCTCCAGCCATAGGCCTTGAATTTTAAAGGCCATACTATGGCCTGGGTTCTACCTCCCGGAGTCAATCCCCTGCATCACATAGACTCCCTAACATTCCCAACCTCCAAAAAAATTAGCAACAACCGAAAAAAGCACAGAAAATTACCAGCATGTTACTTTAAGATATTATAAAGATATAAGATATCTGTTATTTCAGACATTATGAATTTTTTGGCAGCCGTGTGTTTTAACGGGATTAATTTTAAACATTTCCATGTTAAATGTAAAAAGGCAACTGTTCCATGCTAGTGATGATCAATTTTTTTACCTTGAGGTTGACTATTCAAATTTTTAAAAATTTATCAAGCCGGAGAGATAGCCCAGGGGTAGGGCATTTGCCTTGCACGTAGCTGGCCCTGCCAGCCCGGTTCGATCCCCGGCATCCCATATGGTCCCCAAGCACTGCCAGGAGTAATTCCTGAGTGCAGAACCAGGAGAAACCCCTGAGCATTGCCGGTGTAACCCAAAAAAAGCAAATAAAAATTCATCAAGCTGCTATATCCTTATTTTTCTGTAATTATGCTTCAATAAGTTTTTAAAAATAAATTAAATTTTTTAAGAGGAGGGAGACAAAGGATACCAAGACGTGGGTCTTGAGGAAAGCTACGAAAATAAAAGTAGCCCAGAAACTTCAATGTCACTTTCAAGGTGAGAAGACAAGATTCGTTTGGTTCAAAACTGATCTGCATTATAACTCTTTCAATATTTTTAAATTTAAAAACCCCCAAACTATGAATTTATCATCTACCGGGTTAGACATACACATAAACACACAAATGAGCATAAAGATCTTCCTTGCAGCTGAATTACCTTGTCCTACTCCTTCATACTCTCATACAGGTTGTCGATTTCAGCACGGAAGTACTTGGAAAGTTCCCCCGCTTCGCTTTCAGTGTTGGTGTTAAGAGCCCGTTTTGATGGAAAATGGGTCTGGATGAACAAAGATGCCTTTGACCTGGAAGAGACAGTGAATGCATGCACACAAACAAGCACACACATTAGTGACTGGTCTTTTCCACAGAGCCCCTACGTGCTATGCGTAGGACTGAGAGAGAGTCCTTTGCCTTGTGAAAATGGGGTGGGCCAAGAGACAGGGGAAAGAGTGGAGGCACTAGGCCTTTCCATCACATACAATAAAGGAAAGAGTTGAATAGGGAGAAAGGAAATGGATAAAGAACTGCAGAACGGACTGAATAAGTAATTCCTAAAGGTCATTAATGAGTTAATGGTACAAAATTTAAAATCAGATCCTCGGAAATGACCTTCGGTTCCATTTTAATTAGAACTTAGAGCTTTCCAGTGTCATCTGAGGGACCAAGGTAACGTACCTGCTCAAAAGATTTGAGGCCACCTTCTTTCCCCATTTTCTGCAAGTCTTCTAAAATGGCATTCTTTATAGCCTAAGAATAGAGAATACAACTTATGGCCTGGATGTTTGAAAAAGAGCCCAAGGCCAGGATTGCCCAAGGCTCAAAGGCCTTGCTGGCACAAAGTCCCAAGATGATTCCTGAATGCCTCCTACCCCTGTTCATCCCATTGGGTATGATGCTGATGGCATCACTGTATCCCTGGACCCCTAAGCACCCTGAGGAGCCCTCTCAGTCCCCACAACAAAAGCAAAAGAGTATAAATGCTAAACATGAACCAACTGAAAATGTTTATCATGGTTCATCAGAATAAAATCAGGATTTGCAATCAGGAAAGGGACTTGCCTTGCACACAGCTGACCCAGGTTTGATCCCTGGCACCACAAATGATTCCCAGATCCTGCCAGGAGTGATCCCTGAGCACAGAGCCAGGAGTAGGTCCTGAGCACTGCCAGGTATAACCCCAAAACCAAAAAAAATTTAAAAGCAGACTATAGAATATTGCTCAAAGGTGAGAAGAAATGAATTGGGAGCCTACTTCAAGTGCTTGGGGAAGAACAGTTGGGATAGAGGAGGGACCACAATGACAAAGATGATCACTCTGGAATTGTGCCCTGGAAGTCAGTGAAAGAATAAACATGATAATCTCTCAGTCTCTATATTGCAAACCGTAATGCCTAAAAGGAGGATGGGGTGGGGAGAGAGAGCGAGAGTGAGAGAGAGAGAGAGAGGGAAGGAGGGAGGGAGGGAGGGAGGGAGAGGAAAAGTACCTGCCATAGAAACAGGTTGGGACCAGGTGGCAGGAGGGAAACGGGACATTGGTGGTGGGAAATGTAGACTGCTGGAGAGATGGGTGTTGGAACATTGTATGACTGAAACCAAATCATGAACAGCCTTGTAATTGTGTATCTCACTTGAATCACTTGTTTTCCCGTTGTTCATCGATTTGCTCAAGCGGGCACCAGTAACATCTCCATACGTCCTGTTTCAAGCAAGTGTACCCCAGGGGCATCTGCTTGCTCCAGGAACAGGAAGAGCCTCAAACCATTCCTTCAGGTCATGGGAATGAGAGCCATAATTGTTACTGGTTTTTGGCATAACAAATAAAACACGGGTAGCTTGCCAGGTTCTGCTGAGATCTCACTGTGATTCAATTAAAAAAAAAATGAACTGAGGGTTGAAAGGGCGTATTTGTGGATGGCAATTTTTTTATTCTCTAACTTTATCATTTTTGTTTGCTTTAGTTTGGAGGCCCAGGCTACTCCTGGTTATGTGCTCAGGGAGTAACTTCCAGCAGTGCTCAGGGAACATATACAGTACCAGGAATTAAACCAGGGCCACAAACATGCAAGGGGAGTTTAGCCCCTGTACTATCAAAGGATTCTACAATTTTTAAAAAATAGGAGTTCTCTCTGGATGGCACTTTTCAAATTTTATTTTCACATTTTTTTCCCCATAACCAATATCCAACTAGCAAAAAATACGAAACAGTTGTTTTCACTGCCATCCATGCGCCCAGTCCAAAAGATAGTCCGCTGGAGCGGCAGGCATGTCTTCCTGTGTTCTCCCAGAGGCAGCTCTGGGCACCCCAACCAACAGGACCCTTCTTCCACAGTGGGCTCCACACATAAGCATTAAGCTTCCCAAAGTGAGACTTACTTGGTTTTGGCACAGCTCTTGAAGAGATCCCTTCACCCCAAGATTGGCAGCAAATGAGGGGAGCACGTCTGGGTCAGGAACCACCACACCTACTAAGAACGACTATGGAAAGGAACAAAGCACAAAGCTGTAGGAGAACTAAGGTGGCAACGGCCACTACCGCCTCCACCAATGATCTGCAATGCAGCAGGATGTCTTTGTAACGGTGTGTCCCGAGACCTCAGTTTTAGACCTAGTGTCTCAACTAGTTTCACATTCTGGATTTCAGGGGCAGGAACAGGAAGGGCACTTGCCTTGCATGCGGCCAACCTGGGTTCGATCCCCACTATCCCATATGGTCATCCAGCACTGCCAGGAGTAATTCCTGAGTGCAAAGCCAGGAGTAACCCCTGTGCATTGCTGGGTGTGACCCGAAAAGTAAAAATGAATGAATGAATGAATGAATGAATGAATGAATGAATGAATGACTTAATTTAAAAAATTCTGGATTTCAAACCCACATGGAACTGGAAATTTATTTTCCCAACCAACACCTGTTTCCAAAGACGTTCTGTTCAGATTTGATGTTCAGAAAGAAAAGGTGTTGAACACTTTAGATTAGAGATAATGAGTTTCATTATCTCTAATCTGTCTCTGTCAACCTTCCCTTGAAGGGAGTTGAAGGGCAGCGTAAATGACAA
Source organism: Cryptotis parvus (assembly GCA_021461705.1). Lineage (NCBI taxonomy): Eukaryota > Metazoa > Chordata > Mammalia > Eulipotyphla > Soricidae > Cryptotis > Cryptotis parvus. The sequence goes on along the minus strand of JAJIBD010003820.1, from coordinate 82,021 downwards.
ACCAATACAGATTTTGTGTGGCTGTGCCTGAAAAATGGGGATTTTGAAAGCAAATAGTTATTGTTACCCGTAAGCTATCTCCATGTACAAATATTTGCAACACGACTCTACTTCTTATGTAGATATTCTCTATCTTCTCTGGCGCAATGTACTCTCCCTGGGCCAGTTTGAAAATGTTCTTCTTGCGGTCAATGATCTTCAGAGTTCCATTCTGTAGAAGACACATAATGGTATCACGGGTAGTGTCAGCCAAGTGAATAGCAAAATCACAGTTATGTTTAAACTTGACTTCTCTGAAGACTTTTGGGAAATCTTTTATTACATTTTCTTGGCTTTGGGATAGGGGTGGTAAGTGACTTCCCTGGTGACTATATGGCGCACCAACATAAAGCCTTGGGAAACTCCTCGAGTTATTGCAGTACCTTAGCCAAGGAAGGAATTATGCAGCTGTTTCCAATAACTTAACTTCCAGTGATTTCATTTCCAAAGCTTTCAGGAATATGGAAGATGTTATATTTTATTAAACTCTTTCATGGGTGTTTGGGGGATTATTATTATTATTTTGTGGTTTGAAGAACTGAACCCAGAGCTCCACATGCTACATGTGTGCTCTGCCACTGAGGTATACCCTAGGCACCCCCAATAATCCACACTGTTTGGAGTGAATTAGCTTGCCCTCCTTAACTCCTGTTAGATGCCAGAGCAGGCGGAAACTCCACAGTGCTGATGCTAATCCAAAGGGCTGTTCATTCTGCTTGTTAGAGGTTCGAAGCAGGACCCAGGAGGGCTCCGTGGCCAGCCACCAGGTCATTTACAATTTCATTCTCAATGTTCACTATTCTTGGGAGCTTTGATCATTCTGGGTTTGACTTTGGGGGACTGGGACTAGAGGTGAATAAAATGCACAGGATCAAACCCTAAGTGGGGCAACAGCTCAACCAGCCTTGGAATCATCAAGGCAGAGTCAAGAAATAGCCCTTCAGTGCAACCTAATCAGACACCTGAAAGTGATGGCAGTGACTCCACGTGGGGCCACTTCTACCACCTCCATCCCAAGTTCAGAAACAGATTAGTGGTTTACTACTAGACCCAGAAGCAATGAAATACAATGAAATACATCATCAGGACCCAAACTCTCGGAGGAATTTTGGCTACGTTCCTTTAATGCCACATAAATCTTAAGTCTACTGGATGAACAAAGGGACTCCAGTTCCTAGCTGCACACAGCAGACAGAATGCCTGAGAAGAGACCCCTGTACTTCTCCTGGTGAAATCCTTAAGGCTTTCCTCCTTTTGGAAAACAGCTGGCGAAGACAGACTACTGCTGGTCATTTGTTTGCAATCCTATTCTTAAAACCATCTCTAAGTCTTATATCAATGGGCTTTGGAGGTCACTGAAATTAAAAAATATATTTTGTGCATGCCCCACTTAGAAGTCCTGCTTCCACAGATGGAGCTTGTGGCACAGCATTTGCCTTGCACCTGGAGGCCCTGGGTTTGATCCTCAGCACCACACAACAACCCCAAAACGCCAAAAAATAATTCTTTCTCTTTTATGTTCGCTTTAGGCATTTTTTCTAGTGCAGGTGGTGGTACCACTATTTAGTGCATAACTGGATATAAGTCTATTCCTTTGGAGTCAATAATACGAGAAGCTTGTGACACTATTCAGTCTGTTTCTGCCTCAATAGTAGATAAAACAGACAATTACACATTCCTAGAGAAATCACCTAATTTTCTCCTGCGTGTAAACAAATCCATTCCAATGTCAAAGTCACTTTGAAGTCAAGAACTTATTAAAAATCACCTGCTGTTTAGACCTGAAATTTGAAACACTGCATACTGGTGGTGTGTTTAAGAAATAAAGATGAAAACTCTTTACAATGTCTTTGTCCTGATGTCTTTTACAATGGACTGATCAGGTATGATCATATGTGATCAGAATGATCTTTCTGGTCCTGACAAAGCCTCTCTACCTTGGACAGATCTTAATCACATATTGCTACGTTCTCAGAATAACATTTTTGGTCCAGGGAAGAAAGAGCTAAGACTGACAACCCTATCTAGATTCTTTTCCTTTGTTTTGGGGCCAAAGCTCAGGGACAACTCTTGACTATATGCTCAGGAGTGACCCTTGGCAGTGCTCTGGTAATCATATAAGATACAGGGATCATAAGCTGCATGCAAGGAAAATGCCTTAACCCCTCTACTATCTCTCTGACTTCAGCCTCAATCCTTGACACCATTTGTTTTTCTTTTCCTAGTCTGAGGAAGTCATAAGCCAAGTGGGTAACAGTCCTAATTCCTCCAGCTGTCTCCACTGATTAACCTCTCTTGCATATATGCCCATCTCATTCTATAGAGTTCAGACCAGCCTAGCAAGCATTCCCAGAAGTATTGCAGAAATACCCACCGGGAGCCAGCGGCCAATATCTCCTGTGTGAAGCCAGCCATCCTTGTCCAGCGTCTCCTGCGTCTTTTCTGGATCCTTCAGGTAGCCTTTGAATACATTGGTACCTCTGATGCACACCTGCAAGAAGGTGGCAAAAGATGTTGAGAGAAATAGAGGTTGTCATCCTTAGTCTGAGTATGGGACACATTTGTTACTGTCTCAAACTATCCCAGCTTCCCCAGAGCTATGCAATAGCCTCAGCCACCAGGGGAAAAGCAAAGCAAAGCTGGGTGGGGGATGTTCAGATTCAGAATGTGGCAAATAAAATTCACAGGTTCAAACCCTAAGTAGGGCAACAGAGTCGACCAACCTTGGAATTATCAAGGCAGAGCCAAAAGATCGCCCATACTGATCACAGCACCTGTGAAGAACACAATCCCGCTAGGACACCTCCCCCCTGCCATCACCATCTACCCACCTCTCCTTCGTTGTTCACGGAGTAGTAGTTCATGTCAGGTACATCTTCCAGCTTGACATGATTGCAGGCCAGGGGGGCACCAACGTGGCCTAGAACAACCCACAAATTGGGTGTCAAATCATAAAAGGGTGATTGTCGAGCCTGGTGGCCCCACCCAGGAGCTGCCCTGGGGCTACCAGCCATAGCATGAAGAGCCTCACAAGCGGCTGGGGAAGCTGGAACTCGGCTTGCCCCAGGCCCAGCTGACCATGGGGCTCCCGGGAGGACAGATGGGTTTTGGGAGTGGGCCCATCACCTCTGGGGGTCCCGGAAGCAGCGGGATGAGACTCGCCCACCACACTAGCCACCACCTTCGCTGTCCGGATGCTGGGATACTACCTCACGACCAGATTAACAGAGCAAAACCAGTTCGAGCCCAGGGTCCGCGGCCGCAAGTGGCCGCGCGGTCCATTAAAATAGTGGAAACAGTAATGTCCTTTAATGCACTGCATTCCACGATGTGCAGGAAAGTTTGGCGGGAAGGAGAGATAGAGAGGAGAGAAATGACATACAGAACCCGCCAAGTAGTTGAGGTGTGGGAGGGGATAGAGGTGGGGACATTGGTGATGATAGATGGGTTTGGGTGGAGGGATGGGTGTTGGAACACTGTAGAACCAGAACTCTACATGAGCATCTTTCAATTGTATGTCTAAAATGGTGTAATAAAATTTGGGGGAAAATCATAAAAGGGTGAATGTGCCAGGCACAATTTGGAAGATATTCATGGACTGGAAAATCATCTGTTACGAAATCTGGATTTTCCCATATGGGGGAAACTGAGAGAGCTGAATTAGGCATTTGTCACCCCTTTTTTTTGGCTTTTTGAGTCACACCCGAGATGCTCAGGGGTGACTCTTGGCTCTTCACTCAGGAATTACTCCTGAAAGCATTCAGGGACTATATGGGATGCTGGGGATTGAACCCAGGGAGGCCACATGTACCCTACCCACTGTGCTATCGCTCCGGCCCATGCCACTTCATTTATTGCCCAAGATCCAAGGTCCTAGTTAAAGACTTATGACTTGTCCCTGCCCAGTAGTTGGAGAACTTACCTGATGTCCAGTCCCCAGGTGATGTAAACGTACAGCCAGCAGTGCATTCTGTTTGACCATAAGCTTCAAATATCTGAGGATACCAAAGCAAGGACCTTGAGATGCCATTCAAAAAACACACTAGCCAGCATGTCTTCTGATAAGACATGAGGAAACCAAGCCTCTGGATACTCGGTATCTTCAAAACTTGAATTCATGTTTATGCTGCCATCTCGACAACCAAACTGGCTCAAAAACCAAAAGAATCCCGAGATAGAGGAAACCCTGGTAACTACACTTTAGGAAATGTGACATTTCAAGTCAGAGGGGAAATGTGAGTCATTCCTTAATTCTATGCAGCTGTACTGCACGTGGCAAGGGGCACTACAGAAGAGATGGAGGAAGTGAGTAGCACCGATTAAGGCTCCTGGGAGCTGTCAAGCAGTGATCAGCAAACTTTTTCTATCAAGGATAAGCAAAAAAATATTTTTGGCTTTGTAAGCCATCTGGTCTCTTTTTCAAATACTTAGCTCTTCCAAGGGAGGCCAAGAGACATTATGGAAGCTAATAGGTACGACTGTGTTCCACTAAAATTTTCCTTAGAAACAGACAATGTGCCAGATGTGGCATTGATTCTTGAACAGAGGGTGACAGGCGCTTAGATTACTGCAAGGATAAGCTAGTGTATGTGTGCTGTGTGTGTGTGCGGCGCGCTCGTGTCTGTGTGTGTGTCTGTGTCTGTCTGTCTTTCCTGAGTTATATGAATTGGTCCAGAATTATGTGACTGGCCTGAAAATAAAACTAAGGTATTTGGAGGAAAGGTATGGCAATAGGATCCTCTGATCCACTGGTTTAAGGTCTGAGAGGAAGGAGAGTATTGAGAATGGACAAAGTTGTCTCACTCTTGGGTATGTCCCCAAAAAACTCAAAACAGTGATATAAAGAGCTATATATTACATATATCTATGTTCACCACAGCAACGTTCATAGCAATTAAGATTTGGGAAAAACACCTAAGTGCCCAGCAACAGACAATTCAATAAAGAACATGTACATGTAAAGAACATACATACAATGAAAAACTAGTCAGCCTTTGGAAATGTAAGACAAAATCTTGCATTTGCAACAAGAAGAATGGGCCTAGAGAGTCTAGAACAATATTCTTCACCACAGTCCACAAAGTGGTGCCTGCCCACAGGCAAAGATTGAAAACCACTGGTCTACAGCCTCAGTTATCACTGCCTATCCGTGGACCAGTATGTGGGACAGAAACTGGTCAACAGGTATGAAAAGGTTGAAGAACACCGGTCTAGAGGGTATTATGCCAAGTGACATAGAGACAAAGATAAACACTGTAATTTCCTCATCGGTGGTTCATGAAGAAACAAGACAAACAAGTGAAACAAAGTGTAAGATAATAGGAGCCAAATAGTGACTACAAGAAAGGAGGGGAAGGGAGGGTAGATAAGACAGAGAGGTCCACTGTACGATGCAGGATGAAGCTGAGGTTTCAGTGAACATATACAGTGCATACAGATGTTGATTTATACTATTGCACTCCTGAAACCTATATAATGTTATAAACCACTCTTAATTTATTTTATTTCATTTTTAAAAAAGAACAGACAAGAGCCAGAGCAATAGTACAGTGGGTAGGGCATATGTCTTGTCGCAGCTGACCTGAGTTTGATCCCTAGCATCCGACATGGTCCCCTGAGCACTGCCAGGAGTAATTCCTGAGTACAGAGCCAGGAGCAAACCCTGAGCATCACCGGTGTGACCCCAAAAAGAAAATAAAAAGAATAGACAAGAGGGTGCTAGTTTCATGAGTATTGTATAAGACTCCTGGTCTTGGCATTAGTCACTGTCACTGTCTTCCTGTTCATCATCGATTTGCTCAAGCGGGCCCCAGTAACATCTCCATATGTCCTGTCTCATGCTAGTAGAGCCCAAGGGCATCTGCTTGCTCCAGGAACATAAAGAGCCTCAATCCATTCCGGAATGAGGTCTATAATTGTTACTGGTATTTGGCATATCATTATGCATATATCATATCATTTGGCATATCATGATTTGGCATATCATGGTACTTGGCATTAGTGCAGAATCTTTTTTCGACCTTAGGTGTGTGATAGGGGACTTCTGATCTGAAAGGACTAGACGACTTCATTCTTGCTCATGTGTCTAGGCAGGATGCATGAGCTAGTGACGCAGAGGCAGGGCACTCATGCGCCGTACACTCAATGAGACACCATTGTGTGTACAAGCACAAACACTAAATTCCAGATGAAGCAAAGGTAAAGCCACAAATCCTCATGCAATACTGGGGCATAATAAGTTCAAAATCATAGCTAGAAAAGATTTATCAGTTTGAGTACACAAATGTTTCAAACTTTTGTATAGTAATACAAAAGGCCAAAAAATAAGACTAGGCTCCAGGGCAACCGGCCATAGCAGCCCCAGGCCCATCACCTCTGTGGGGCCTCGGAAGCAACTGGATGAGACTCGCCCATCACAATAGCCACCATTTTCGCTGTCCAGACACCACAGCACATCATAGCCTGCCCAGGAGAGATGCTGATCTCAAGACCAGATTAACAGAGTAGCCGAGTTCAAGCCCAGGTCGGCGGCTCTCAGAGGCAGAAGTCACCGGGCATTCATCAGATGAAGCTGGGGCCACTCCTTCCCCTCTCTGTCTCGTCCCGGTGACCCGGTGTCCCCACCCAAGAACTACCCCAGGGCAACCGACCATAGCAGCATGCAGAGACTCAGACACAGTGGGGAGAGCTGGCATCCAGCTCTTCCCTAGTTCAGCTGACTATGAGGCTCCCCAAGTCTAGGCTTGTGGCCAGTGGTACATGGAACTAGTGAAACTAATCATGTCCTAGGATATACTACAATCAATGATGTGTAGGAAAGGGAAGTGAGAGGGAGAGAGACAAAGAAGATACAGAACCGCCATGGAGGTGGGCTGAGGGAGGGGTAGGGAGGTGGGGACATTGGTGATGGGAGATGGGCACGGGTGAATGAAGGGGTGGGTATTGGAACACTGTAGAACCAAAACTCGAGCATGAGCATCTTGTAATTGTATATCTAAAGGTGGTGTAATAAAAATAAACAGGCCAGAGCAATAGTCCAGCAGGTAGGGTGTTTGCCTTGCAGGCGGCCGGCCTGTGCCAGCCTAGGTTCGATCCCCAGCATCCCATATGGTCCCCCGAGCACTGCCAGGAGTAATTCCTGAGTGCAAAGCCAGGAGAAACCCCTGAGAATTGCTGGGTGTGACCCAAAAAAGCAAAATAAACAAGCAAACAAACAAACAAACAAATAAATAAATAAATAGATAAATAAATAAATGAAATAAAGGTGGTGTAATAAAATAATCAAAAATTTTAAAAAAAGGGCTGGAGCATAGTCCAGCGTTTGCCTTTCACGCGCGGCCTGTGCTGGCCTGGGTTCGATCCCCGGCGTCCCATATGGTCCCCTGAGCACCGCCAGGAGTAATTCCTGAGTGCAGAGCCAGGAGTAGCCCCTGAGCATTGCCGGGTGTGACCCAAAAAAAAAAAAAAATTTAGATAAAGTGAGACTAGTAAAACATTTCTAATGTGACAAACATTGACATGACTATGTAAAAAATAAAGCAATGTGGAAGAGATCCAAATTATTCATTTTCCATACCAAAGCAGAAAAAATTTACATAAGAATTGCAAGTGCTTGTTAGCAACCTTTAATAAATGAAATTAAAATAATTTCATTTAATAAATGAAATTAAAATGAAATGAAATTAAAATACGGTAAGAGGCGCAATAGTCCAGGGGGAGGGCGTTTGCCTTGCATGCGGCCAACCTAGGCTCTATCCCACATGGTCCCCTGAGCATGTCCAGGAGTAATTCCTGAGTTCAAAGCCAGGAGTAACCTCTGTGCATCGCTGGGTATGTCCCAAAAAAAAAAAAAAAAAAAAAGCAGTAAGATCATACATATATCAAGTAGCTTAGATTTAAATGACTGACAAAGCCTGTCACTGGCGAGAACTTAAGGAAATAAGGGCTTTCTCATGGGCTAATCTGCCTTCTTAAAAACATAAATTATGGGGGCGGAGCAAAAGCACAGCAGGTAGGGCATTTGCCTTCATGTGGCCGACCCAGGTTCAATTCCCTGGCATCCCGTTTGGTCCCCAAGCACTACCAGGAGTAACTCTTGAGAGAAGAGCCAGGAGTAACCCCTGAGCATAGCCAGGTATGACCCAAAAAGCAAAACTTAAATTAATTAATTAATAAAAACATAAATTATGACAGTACTACCTACTCAGAGATTTAGCACACTAGAACCAGGTAGATAACTGCATTAATACCCAAGGGGTACACAGGTATCCCATAGTCTTCATCAACTATACCAGTGAAATAAAAGGTAAACAAGTTAACTGTCCATCAATAAGGAACTAGTTACCCTGCATCCTTCAATCAACTATTGCAAAATCATTAAAATGACATAATGTTATTTGACAAAGAGCTATGCTCATGAGGTGCTGTGTGACAAGTAGTTTAGATTATATCATTATCAGTGACATAGGTTTCTATAAACACATATGCACAGAAGTAACCAGAAGGAAATTTTCTCTTGAATTCAGACTGAAGGTGACTTTTCTTGGGTACTTTCCAATTGTGTTTTCAACATTATTTAAACAGTGAGTGTTATTTCTACAAAAATGAAATCAGTTATCTCCAGAGGTGTGAGGCTTACCGAACACCCTAGCGCTACGGAGGAACGTCATGACGTCAGTGGAAATGGGGGCAGCTCCTGTAACCATGATGCGGACCTTCCCACCAAGGTTCTCCTGTTCAGTGGAAACAAAAGACTCAATAAATACCAGGGACTGACCCCAAGTGCCTGTCCAGATACTGTCGCATCTGATGAAGTAGGCCTGAAGCAGGGACGCCACCATGATTAAGAAAAGAGACAGAGGGCTGAAGAGACAGACAGCGACTAACACGCTTGCATCTCACACAACTGACCTGGGTTTGGTCCCCAGCACCGGGTCTGGTCCTTGAACCCCACCAGGAGTGATCCCTGAGCTCAAAGCCAGGAATAAGCCCTAAACACCACCAGGTGTACCCCGCCCAGCCCCGACCCCAAAAAACGAGAAATAAGAAAAGAATAAAGCCTGAGGTTAGGAGGCTAACGGCTCACAGACTGAGCTTCAGCTGTCCTCCACATACAGTATTGATTGCTTAGAAGCCATAATCATCAGAAGGGGAGCAACAATAGTCTTTGGTCAAATGCCTAACTATGCTAATCTAGCTGGGTTAGACTTTTACATATCCAAGAACCTTAGTATATGGGGACAAACATCTTTGTAATGGGCTTTCTCTAGCTGAGATTCTTCAGGGGAAAGAGCCTAGATATAGACCATTATAGACCCTGGCTGGAGCCAAGGTCCTATAATTCCACCTGCAAGTGCCAGAATTTAGGATTTGAAGGTTCCATAAACTACCCTTCCTGCCCATTTCCTTTATCTATCCATCTAGTTCCCAATAGATGAAGTCTACTCCAGAGACTTCCAGTTATTTACAAAATTCTTAAAATA
>JAJIBD010003820.1:0-67500 GCA_021461705.1 Cryptotis parvus | reverse complement strand
TGGAGATAAGCGGTGGGGAGAGAGACCCTTTATAAAGCAAACAGGCCATCTTTGACTTTGAAATGTGCAGTGAATTTCCACATGACCGTAATCTCAGATGTGCCCCATCACTTCTTTGTTTCTGGGTTTACGACTTCAGCTCTGTGGTATTCCTGACATCCCCTTATGTGAGAGGCACATTAGGGCTGGCGAGGGTGGCTCAGTGGCTGGAGCAATGCTCAGCACCAAGAGGTCTGGGCTCCATCCCAGCACCACTTTGGCCCCAAGCATCTCCAGGAGCAAACCCTGAGCACAGAACCAGGAGTAGCCCCTGAGCACCACCAGGAATGCCCCCCAACTCCAAATAGGGCACAATACAATAATTTTCATAGGTCACATTCAAAGCTATTCAGAGTTCTAATAGAGAGGGGCACAGCATGTTCTGTGTAGAACAGTCATGGGCTATCTTGATTCAGGCGGAGCTGTTCCCATCTGTCAAATTGATAGAGTGGACGGATGGGGAGGAAAGTTGGCTTTCTGCTGCCACCTGGAAGCCCCCTGAAATCTGTGCTGTAAACACCTTCACAGCAGGAAGTCAGTTTGCTGGTGCAGATGTTTCTCTATCAGCTCTTCATACTCAAAAGTATAGTTTGAGGGGCGGAGCGACAGCACAGCGGGTAGGGCATTTGCCTTGCATGCAGCCTACCCGGTTCAATCCCCGGCATCCCATATGGTCCCCCGAGCACCGCCAGGAGTGATTCCGGAGTGCAGAGCCAGGAGTAACTCCTGAGGATTACCGGGTGTGACCCAAAAAAGCAAAAAAAAAAAAAGTCTAGTTTGAGGAAGGATTTGCTATGTAGTATATTGATCAACCTACCTGAGACTCCAGCCCTAGGTTTAATCTGAGCACACCAGCCTCTAGGATAGCTTTGGTTGGGGGGTGGGATAGCAGGGGCCAGTTTCTGGGACAGCCATGGCCAGGGGTGGAAGGTGGGCAGGCCTTAGGGACAGCCTACAGGGACTACTCACCTGTGGTTCCACTGGTGAAGCAGATAAGGCTCATGTCTTCTGGCTTAGGAGGCTGGAGAGGGAAACATAAGTGTTCAGATCATCAGAAGCTTAAAAAGTCCAACACAGTGACTCATATTAGAGCAGGAGATACTCACCACGGGCTTCCTGAAGTTCTCTTTGCCTATATTCTGCAGGAAAAAGACCTGAGTCAAATTGAGCAACTTTATGATAACTGTAGCCCTCTTCCCTTTTTCCCTGAGAACACATCTACGGAAATACAACCGAAGGTCAAGCACAATGGAGTCCCTAGACTGGCCACTTCCACATCCTTAATGTCTAAACTTCCCATCATTCTCTGCAGGCTAGTCCTCTGGGACCACTGGCAAATCATTCTGAAAAAATACAAATGTTATTGCAGTGCTCACCACACACACAAGCTAGTGTCCTGATATGCAGTATAGAGAAAGAGAAATGATTCCATTTGAACTCTAGTCATATCACTATATATTACTTTTTAAATTATATATACTAGCTGTACTATACTATAATGTATATAGTATAAAGTATATAGTTATATACAAGAAAAATGGTTATAGTAGACTATACCCATTATAGAATACTATAATATACTATAACCACTTGCTTTTTATATAAGTCATAGCCAAATGCATATGTGTATTATTTATTGTATGGGTGTTATAGTACACAGCTGTCCAGAGCCTCTGCATCTTGCCTGGAGCTATCTCCTGCAGGCCACTTTGTAGATAGAGGGCAAGAAAACAGTTTGGATCTATGACACTCTATGTGGCATAATATCTTACCATATATTCATATAGCTGGTATAAATATTTTCTCTCATACTCCCATGATCTTGGTGGGACTCGACAAATCTTACCAGTGTTTATCTGGCTATGTTGGATCTCTAAATATAATGCAGTCATAATTAAATCAGAGGGAAATGCTGTTTGCCTCCTGGCAAGCAAGTGTGGCTCTCCTACAATTCTACAGGCTAGTACCAAAACAACCCTGAAGATAGGATCTGGTAGAAGTCTGGAGAAATATATACCTAGCTGTAGAAGATCCATGGTATATAAGCCTTTTGTATTATTTCTGAGATACAGTTCATCTCAGATGCTCTTCCCCCATTTCTGCATAGAGCCTGCAGGGAAACTTCAAAGGCAGACCTTGGCTTAGGCAGAATTAACATTTCAATGACCTGGACCAGGTGAGCTCCCTTGGGGAGCGAACCTGAATCTGAAAGAATTGGCCTTGACTGCAACCTGTTGTTGTGACCAATAAGGTCATAAAAGTAGCTGCCTTCTTTCTCTCACGCTCTCTCTGCCTGTGCTGTCCACTGTGCTTTCTGCTGGCTCCCTGCTCTGGCCATTTGGGCCTAAGCACAGGGTAGTGGCCATTTTGGCTGAGAATCCAAAAACCGCCACATGGAGTGGGCCCAGCCAGAATCTAGAAGTTTGAGGTTTTCCTAATATTGGCTTGTATACCAGAACCTGTGTGAGTAAAAGCCTTTAGGAATTAATTTTAATGGATTCTGTCTTTGTCCACTACCCGCTGATCCCCTGGGTCAGAAGGGGATCCTGTCCTGCTCCCCAATTTTGTTGGGGAACACAGCATTTTCCAACATATGAGCATATGTTGTATATGTGTACATCTCTGGGTTGTTACTACTTAGAGTTTCTCTGTACCTAAGGACTAGTTTATCCTTCTTTTGCAGACAGGGAAGCAGGGAGCAACAGTGACTTGCCAAAGTCATGTAACTCGGACTTGCATCCAGAACAAGAAACCCAGGTACCCTGGTTCCAGGTTCCACCATCTTCATTATCTCTAATCTCTCGATTTAGGCACCTCTATTTTTGTTCTTATTGTTTTTCAAGAGGCATTAGGAGAGTTTAAGCCACACCTGGAAATGCTCAGAGGCTACTCCTGGCTCTGTCCTCTAGGTCACTCCTAGTGATACTCAAGGGACTCCATGTAGTGTTTGGTGTAAGCAATGCAAGGTAATGCAAGCACCTGACCCCCTATCTCTCTGGCCCAGAAATGCTCTATGTTAAAGTAGGTGCTCATTAGCCAAAGACTTTCTCCTACCCTGGCATGAGTTTCAGAGTTATCTTAGGAAAATGCCTTCAAAAGCTGAATCATAGACATAGTATTTGCTCCCCAGCTCACACCTCCACCCTCAGAAGCACTCCTGCACTCTGGGGAGATATGCCCTCCCAGCTGCTCACGCATCAGAGCAGACTTCAGCTGGGAATTACATTTCATTCCCATACCTCAGCATCTGAAAAAGGCAAAAGCTCAACTCCACTTTTCTCTGCCCTTTGCTTCAGTTCCTCATCGAAGGGGTCCATGATGATGATGTTCTTCAGGCCAGGGGTGAGGCCCTTCTCCATATTCCCTAACAGGAGTGAGGTCCTCTGGGGAGTATCACAAATCACTGTGGCAATATCAGCTGGAAGTAAAAATAGAGTCAGAAGTCATTTTCCTTCTGTCTGAACCTGACTGCCTCGCAAAGTAAGTTTTTGAAAATTTGAAAGGTACCAGGTTCTATAGGAGACTATGTCAGCCAATTAGACGTACTGTGTATAAAGCCTGAAACAGTCAACTGATAACCAATGAGCTAAGTTACAATAGAAGCATAGGATTTTCTTGCATGCTTCAATGGTGCTCCCAGAGGAGAACACAAACTTCTTTCTGCTTAAGAATGCAGACAAGATGTAACTATTGCTTAAGTCTGGTTCTGTCACATTTACTGGGGAGGAGATCAGGGACCAGAGGGAAAAGGAGGGGTACAGGAGAACTTAGCACACCAGCAATTTATGATTCAAACTGTAACAGTTACTTTGATACTTGTTTGCAAAAACAGAAAACTTTTGATTCTATCTATATGGTCTGTGATAGAAAGTCTTATCTGGAATCATAAAAGCATTATTATTTGCCTATCAGACTTGTACTTATTTCCCTGACAACACATTTTTACCCCTAGAGACTCATGCATGGATATTGATACATGAAGGTTAACTGGGCTGGATTAGATTGACAAGAACAGGAAATAAAACCATTAATTTCAGTGATTTATACAAATAATTAATGTAATCACTCTCTCTAGAACCTTTGTGGCCAAAGTCAACAGTCTTATCACTTAACATATTATCATACTCTGTCACCTCAAAGCATTTCACTGAAACTTCTATCTGTGACTCTCTCTGATCATGGAGCTTTGTAACATCCCTAAAAATTATATCCTAAGTAATAGAGGACAAAGACTTATGGCTGCAGCATTCCCAGTCTACCAACAACAGCAGATATCGAGGAATGACAGGGCAGTATGAAAGAATCGAGTTAGAACAGAACAGAGGTTTACCTTTGTTGATGATGTATAGTATAGCCTCTGCTCCCAGGGTGTCATACAGGGGCACAGCTACCATGGAGTATGTGTAACAAGCCAACTCGGAGATGATCCACTGTTCAGAGAGAAGTTCAAGTAAGCCCTAGGAAATGCTTGGAATCGCTTCATTCAGGAACAGAATGGATTCATTCAATTCTATTAAGTAAGGACTAGACAAATGCTTTGAATTGATTCATTCAGGAATAGAATGGATTCATTCAGTCAACAAAATAGTGATAGTGATAGTGACCTTTCTATTAAAAAAAAATCATTTTAGTGTTGGGGAGTGCCACTGCCAATGCTATAAAATATAGTCAAAGTTAAATAAAGGTGATAAGATAGCAGAGACAAGCAAAAACAAAGGTAGACTTAAAATACAAAGTGTGTGTTAAGTGCCATCATAAAAAGGATGGCAAACATTAAGTTTTCAGGAGGTAGTCATCACTCCAGGGATGGGGCGGAGAGTATCTGGTTTGCTTGAAAAAAGTGGTGAACCTTGGCCAGGGTTTTGAAGGATACTGATTTGGCTGTGGAGGTGGAGGCAGAGAGGGCATTCAAGGAAGAAGGAAGAGAAAGGACAAAGATAAGGTAGCATGACGTCACTATGTGTTTACTTCAGGAAGCAGACACACACAGTGATGGGAGATGCATGCAAATTAGGTCAAAAGCTGCCAACGTGAAGGCTTAAATGTCAGTATAGGGATTATGAAGTGATCTGTGAGTTCAAGGTAGCTCTTACTGCACCTAGGTAGGTGGAGTGTGTAAATTGATCTAAAAGAACACTTTCAGAGTTTTGTTGAGCAGCCGGCTATAATAAGCATGTGTCATCCAACTATTCTGAAGAAAACCTCTGGTTTAATGACTTGGAGAAAATTAAATTTCAGTCAGCTTAATGTCTAAGTTGGCTTTTCCCCACTGTAAAAATATGGTTTCAGTCTTCCTTAGGCTGTAGCCTAAAGTCTCAAGGGTAATAGGTGGGGGGGCTAGAGCGATAGCCCAGCAGGTAGGGCGTTTGCCTTGCACGCGGCCGGCCTAGTGCCGGCCGGGTTCGATCCCCAGCATCCCATATGGTACCCTGAGCACCGCCAGGAGTAATTCCTGAGTGCAGAGCCAGGAGTAAACCCTGAGCGTCGCCGCGGTGTGACCCAAAAAGCAAAAAAAAAAAAAAAAAAAAAAAAGGGTAATGGGTGCTTTGGTTTACTAGCTCAAGTACAATTCACAGGACCAGAGAGGACAGGGGTTATGGCAATTGTCTTGCAGGTGTTCTACCCCCAGTATGATCCCCAATATTATCTGGTCCCCCAAGCACTACTGGGAGTAGCCCCAGAGCATCACTGGGTAAAACCCAACATTCCCCTCTGCAAATCAAGTACAACATGAATATACCTATTTTAATACGAAAAGTTGTGTGTAGTCCCTTCAACTACAACCTTAGGCTCTTGTTTACCAATCTCTAAGTCTCCTAATTTTCTTCATACAACAATCAGACAGACTGAAAATGATCCACAAGAGACTAGAAAATGAGAGAAGTGCAATGTCTCAGCATAAGGTACTTGTATTCAACCAGGAATTAAGGAGACCATGAGTGGTAACTCTTTGAAGTCAAAGTATATTTAAAGAATAGATTTGGGGAAGTTAGGGGTGAGATTTAGACAAAACAGATACACTTCTTTGAGTTAACATCAACTTGGTTACCTCTGGTCTGTTCTGAGCAAAGATGCCAATATTTTGGTCTGGTGATGGCTTGTGTCCTTTATGCAAAAGACAAGAGCCCAGGTACTCAGCTCGATCAGACACCTATGAAAGAGTTTTAAAAAAGCAGTCAGTACCTAAAAAGGACTAAATTTTTTTCTTGCATGTCTGTCTTTTTTTTTTTAGGTGATTATATTGTTTTTTATTTTTTTAAGTATTTTATTATACCACCGTGAGATATACAATTACAAAGATGTTCATATTAGGGTTTTGGTCATACAGTGTTCCAGCACCCATCCCTCCACCAGTGCCCATCTCCCACCACCAATGTCCCCGGTTCCTTCCCTCCTTCCTCAGCCTGCCTCCATGGCAGGTTCTTTATTTCTTTCCCTTTCTCTCTATCTCTTTCTCTTTTCCTTCCCTTCCAGATTGTGGATTACAGAACATACATTAAAGGGTTGTCATGTGTATCTTTTTGCCTGTATTTAATGCTCAGTTCTAGGTTGGTATTAGTACTTTCGACAATTGTTAGCACACTGTTCCATTTTCTGTCTTACCTAGCTAAAAAGGACTAAATTAATCTTGGGAAATCACATTAACAAAGAAATCATACAAAATCAGAGCTGGCTTGCCTGTTTGTAGGATATCCATCTGTAGGGCTGGTTTGGTTTTCTGTATCCCAAACAAGGTCCATTGTCTGAAAACATAACATTTAAAGAAAATCAGCTCCAATTGCCAAATCGAAAAGACATGATATCAAGGATAAAGCCAGAAAGATGATGAGGTTCTTTAATGAAGAGGTTCTTTAATGATGAGGTTCTTTAATGAAGATGATGAGGTTCTTTGAGTTCAAGGAAATCAAAGGTAGAAAGCACTCAGTTTTCCAAGACAGAGAGAATGTTACAAAGTTCACACAAAATGCTCAGGAAATGTTGAAAACAAGATCTGCTGTATGGGAACTCCATGGCAATAGGTATTCAGAGAAAGACTGAATAAGATCCATTTCCCATAATTTAAGTAAAAAGACACAATTAAGCATAAACAACCTGTAATGGATAATCCTTTTTTTTCTTTTTTGGGGTCACACCCAGCAATGCTCAGGGGTTACTCCTGACTCTGCACTCAGGAATTACTCCTGGCGGTGCTCAGGGGACCATATGGGATGCCGGGATCGAACCCGGGCCCGGCAAAGGCCAGCCGCATGCAAGGCAAACGCCCTACCTGCTGGGCTATCGCTCCAGCCCCGTAATGGATAATCTTGGAATGAGTTTCTCTATAATAAAAAAAAAGTATAGGTGCTCATAGAAATGTTAAAAAGAAATCAAAACAGAGCCACCCACAATTTTATTACATAAACACCATTCCCATTTATATTTCTTTCCATGGTCCCTTGATCTGAATTTACAGTTCTATTCATTCCTAAATGTATAAATTGGATGTTCTGCCTCTTTCCCCATTTGATATAAATATTCTTTTTTTTTTTTTTTTTTTTTTGCTTTTTGGGTCATACCCGGCACTGCTCAGGGGTTACTCCTGGCTCTGTACTCAGGAATTACTCCTGGTGGTGCTCGGGGATCATATGGGATGCCGGGATCGAACCCGGGCGGCACAGGCCGGCTGCGTGCAAGGCAAACGCCCTACCCGCTGGGCTATCGCTCAGGCCCCATAAATATTCTAATGATATGGTTTCTTCTGCAGAGATTTGAATGACCTTATTGTAGCAACCAACCCACCAAGGATTTTTTTTTGGGGGTCACACCCAGCAATGCTCAGGGGTTTCTCCTGGCTCTGCACTCAGGAATTACTCCTGGTGGTGCTCCAGGGACCATATGGGATGCTGGGGATCGAACCCAGGCGGCATGGGCCGGTCGCGTGCAAGGCAAACACCCTACCCGCTGGACTACCGCTCTGGCCCCACCAAGGATTTTCCTATGGTTGAACTGAGCTCCTTGTCAGTGTTTAGAGTGTTTCCAAGTTTGGATCTTAAATAAAGCTTCAATAAATATTTTCAAATTGCTCATTGTGAATTAAGAACATTTTCTTAGTATGAAGTCCCAAAAGTGAAATAACTGGGTGGGAAAGAGGAGGAGGAGTGTCAGAAAAGCTCAGATTTTCCTTTCAGGTGTTTGGTTTGGGGACGCACCCGGCTATGCACAGGGGACCATAACATGCTGGGGACGGACCCAGGGCTTCTGCCTGAGGAGCATGTGCCCAGCTCCTAAGCCTGTTCCCCACCCCAAGCTAAGGGTTTGGATCCCTGACACCACATTGGTCACTGCAGCCCTTCTTGACATTCTCCCTGTCCCCATCACCACTCTATGCCAAATCATAAAAATAAAAAGTGGGGGTTGGAGCGACAGCACAGCAGTTAGGGTATTTGTCTTGCACACAGCTGACCTGGGTTCGATCCCCGGCATCCCATATGGTCCCCGAGCACTGCCAGGAGTAATTCCTGAGTGCAGAGCCAGGAGTAGTCCCTGAGCATTGCAGGGTGTGTGACCCAAAAAGCAAAAAAAAAAAAAAAAAAAGTATCTTTTTCAAATTTCTTCTGATTGGAAGAATCCTTACACCCCTTTTCTCTCTCTGACACCAGTGTCATTTACTTTACAGACAACTGGGAGCCTTTCGCCTTTTCCCCTGTTTATTATATTTTTATTATATTGTATTATATTTTTATATACCCTCATGACTCATCTGTTCATGAACTTTGCTCATTTATAAGAGAATGTCTTCTGAGCTATGGAGTCTTACAAGGAACCGGGACAACAAACACACAGGAATGTGTGTGTGTGTGTGTGTGTGTGTGTGTGTGTGTGTGTGTACATGTGTCCATGCCCACACATCTGTCTTCAGTACTGTTGAAATTATCTGACATTTAACAATAGAGAACTCACCTTCTGAACTTGATGTCAGCTACTTTACCTTGTTTGAAATTAATTCCAAGGACATCTACCTCACTGGCCCTACCTGAGTCATGGACCTTAGGGTATCAGCTAAGCAACAAGCCTAAGGAGCTGAGAAGCATCAAAATCAGTGAGACGGGAGTCTTAAACGGAAGAGCAGCAGGGAGGAACATTTACAAAGAAGCTCTAGGCAAATGGCTGAGAGAACTGGCTGCGCCCAAAGGAAGCGTTCAGAGAAGGGGTTACTAGGAATTCCGTGGTAAATAAGTGAACTTTCGGATGCAGTGACAGGAAAAAAGGAAAGAAAGCAGGAAAGAGATAGCCTCTGTGATGGAAGAGATATAAAAATGAATGAGGAGGCTGTCCATAGAACACTCTAGCACTGTTGCTTCCTGCTCAAAGAACTGTGTGGAGTTCACGAAGTCAGGCCTCAGACAATGATATCAGTTTTCTCTGAAGCCAGGCAAGTCCTGCCTGGGGCCTCCAACCCCTGCTGCAGTCTGGAACCTGCAGCCTTGGGATCATGTGTCTGGACGTTGCTCCCCAGCATTCTCTTCCCTTTAGGGAATAGAATGTGCACTCTGCTAGGCCCATGAACCTACGTGATCTTCCCAACTACGTCACCCCAGGAAATCAATCAATCAGAAAATTCACCAGATGATTTCTTCAAGCTCACTTAGAAAGTGGCAGAGCAGATGACTGTGGAAAAATACCATAGCATGTGTCCTTATGACTTCCTGTTAATGAACATGCTTGGTGGAGGCTGGTGACCAAAGAGCAAATCAAATAATTGGCCTGAAGGGGCACCCACTGAGGTCTCATTAAGCTGTACCCTAATCAGCTGGAGCCTGATTAGTCAAAGTCCTGGCAGGCAACAAGCAGCCGAGCCTTTGATTAACTTGTGCAACTCAGATGTGTTTGGAGTAGCTTAAGATCTTCTGTTCTAAGGCATGACCTTAGGCAAAGAACCCACCCATTGAGATCTCTCTCACCATCTGTAATCTTGATCAGTGAAGCCACTGGGAGTCCAAGGGTCATGGGGCCTTTTGTTTGTTTATTTGTTTTGGGGCCATATCCAGCAGTGCGTAGGGTTTACTCCTGATTTAAGCATTAGTTTTATGCATGGTTTAGGCTCTGGGGACCAAACAGCATACTGGGGTGGAAACCCGATTTGGCCATGTGCAAGGCAAGTGCCCTATTCATTCTACTAACTCTCTGGCCTGCTAAGTGTCACTACTTAAAGCATTCGCCACAGGTAATTCTTCACCTGATTAAAACATGGCAAGACAAACTCCCTGGGGACCCAGTCTTTTCTATGTCAGATCAATGGCAGAGCCTGGCAAGCTATCTGTGGTGTATTCGATATGCCAAAAACATTAACAATAATGGACCTCATTCCCAACGAATGGAAATGTTACTGGCGCCTGCTTGAGCAAATAGATGAACAACAGACAAGTGACAAGACAAACTCACTCTTGGTGGAAACTGAGATGGTTACCAGAGGAAAGCAAAAAGGAAGAGTGAGAAGGAATGAAGAGAAGCATCATTTTTGCTGGTGGAATGGCACTGGGATTTTGTTGATTGAAATGGTGATAGTTACACACACACACACACACACACACACACAAACAGATAAACCTCTGAAATTCAATAACATGATAAATAATCACAAGTCAATAAAAATATAAAGTTACCTATATTTGAATTTCTATACTCAATCCCAGTTGGGATCAGCAATGTTGCCTATGGAAATAGGTTAAAATTTTTATGCCTGCTTATATGAGAAGCCATTTTTAACTTTCGCTCTTCAGTTCAAGTGCTAAATGACTCATTTCTCATCCCAAATGGAGAAAAATTTAAAAAATAGAAAATCTGAAAGAAATATGTATCATATTGGCCACATAGTCCTGTTTTCTGAAAAAAATTTTTTTTTAATTTTCTGAGTCACCGTGCCCTACAGTTAGAAGGCTGTACATGATCCGGTCTCAGTCACACAATGTTCCAACACCCACCCCTCCAACAGTGCACATTTCCCACCACCCGTGAGCCCCTCCTGTATCCCCACCCCCACATCATCTTTTAAATTGTCAAATAAGTAAAGAAAATGATGGTTGGTTGATTTTTTGTTGTTTGTTAATTGCATGGTGTAGGTGTAGACTCATATGAAGCTTAAGTAGGTGCTGATCTGGTGCCAGGACTACCCGATGTACCAGGTCTCCCTCCCCTTGAAGCCTCAGATAGCAACGTTCTTGCAATAAACATTTCATTGTCTAAAGAAACAACTAATGTATTACTTTTGCTTAAGGGCAAAATAGAGCAACTGGTCAGACAAACTGACACAGATTTCAGCATCAGCTGCAACACTTTTAATTCTGTCACCTTTGAGATAGTCTTAAAACTTTCTGTCTCTGTTATCTCTTTTTACAAAAAGATAACTGTTTTAAAAACTTTATTCCCAAGGGTTGTCACTTGTGTCATTTGTGTTTCTGTTCATCGATTTGCTCTAGCGGGCGCCAGTAACGTTTCCATTCATTGGGAATGAGGTCCATTATTGTTACTGTTTTTGGCATATTGAATACACCATGGGTAGCTTGCCAGGCTCTGCCGTGGCTCTGGGTTCATCCCAGGGGGGCCAGTCTCCCATGGGTTAGGAAAGAAAAAGTGAGTAACATATGTACCATAGCTTTTGCACAGTTAGCACCTGGCAGGTGTGGGTAGTTAAATAGCCCTCATCACCAAGGGGCAGAAGAGACCAAAAATAAGTCTCATAGGTCAATCCAGGCTAGAACAGACTAATATATATCCAAGAATAGAAGTATATGGGGCAAGTTGAAAGCCTAGTGATATTTTTTTTTTTGCTTTTTTTGGGGTCACGCCCAGCGATGCTCAGGAGTTACTCCTGGCTCTGCACTCAGGAATTACTCCTGGGGGGTGCTCAGGGGACCATGGGGGGGTGCTTGGGATCGAATCTGGGTCAGCATGTTGCAAGGCAAATGCCCTTCCTGCTGTGTTATCACTCCCGGCCCCAAGTCAGTTGATTTTTATTTATTTATTTATTTAGTCTTATTTTGGGAGGTCACACCAGTAATACTCAGGGGTTATTCCTGTCTCTCAGGAATTATTTCTGGGTGTGCTAAAGGGACTTTATGGGATGCCAGGGATTGAACTTGGGTCAGCCACATGCAAGGCAAAAGCCTTACCTGCTATACTATCTCTAGGGCCCCAAATTGATTTTCAAAGGAAAGTAGTGCATCTACAGTGTGCACACTGTTACAGGCTTGATACGTCCCAGATGAAATCCATGTTGGTGATGTTTCTAAGAAATGAAAAAGAGGGGCTGGAGGCGATAGCCCAGCGGGTAGGGCGTTTGCCTTGCACGCAGCTGGCCTATGCTGGCCCGGGTTCGATCCCCGGTTTCCCAATATGGTCCCCAGAGCACCGCCAGGAGTAATTCCTGAGTGCAGAGCCAGGAGTAGTCCCTGAGCATTGCCGGGTGTGTCCCAAAAAGCAAAAAAAAAAAAAAAAAGAAAAGAAAAAGAAAGAAAAAAGATAATCCCTCCTGTGGCAGAAAGATCAGCCACGTGAGCTGGTTGGTGCCACAGCAGGATCAAGAGTAACGGAAATCAGGAATGTGAATATTAATTCTGGCTCAAATTCTGCATCCATTAATGCAAGAAAATACACTGCTGAAAATCATGTTGGGGCTGGAGTGATAGTACAGCAGGTAGGGTGTTTGCCTTGCATGCAGCCTACCTAGGTTCGATCCCGGCATCCCATATGGTACCCTGAGCACTGCCAGGAGTAATTCCTGAGTGCAGAGCCAGGAGTAACCCCTGAGAATTTCCAGGTGTGACCCAAAAAGCAGAAAAAAAAAAAAAAGAAAATTGGGTTGTTCTTATACAAACAACATATGGATAAGTTAATCAACAACTTTCCATACATTGTTACTAGCTTTGACAAGTTGGCAGGACATGCCTGTGTTAGCTGAAGACAGATTCCGAAAGGCAGAGTGGACTGCGAGAGTGTTCCAAGGCCAGGCATGGAGGAATGTCACGTCTGCTTCCAGCACCTCTCATCCTGTGCTAGAGTTCTGCTTTGCTCCATTTTACTCAGACCACCACAGTTAAACAGGTCTTAGAAATGTGACAAGGAGGGGGCGGAGCGATAGCCCAGCGGGTAGGGCATTTGCCTTGCGCGGCCGGCTCAAGCCGGTCTGGGTTCGATCCCCAGCATCCCATATGGTTCCCCAAGCACCGCCAGGAGTAATTCCTGAGTGCAGAGCCAGGAGTAGCCCCTGAGCATTGTCGGGTGTGACCCAAAAAGCAAAAAAAAAAAAAAAAATGTGACAAGGAAAAGAGGTAAGAATAAGGCCCCAGGTTAGGTGGGAAGACCAGGCTTACCAGATACAGCGAGTCCTCTCTGGAAGATTTCATAAGCTGTCTTGGCATCCGGGAAGTAGTAGCGAATTAGGTCATTGTCCTTCTGGCGGGTATTCTTCCGTGCCCCTCCCTAAAACACAAGATGCACTTTCAGACCAAGCGCCAGTCTCCTGCCACTCTTATCAACTAAAGAGAACAGAAATACTGACCACTGAGGTCATAGGGATGACCCCATTCTCTAGGTAATCAATAAGGTCAGAGGAATGACCCCTTCACTGGTTGATCACTGAAAGTCATTCATAGCTAATCAATGAGGTCATTGATTTCACTTAGTCGATCTCTGAGGTCATGGAGATTAGCTTTCACTGGTCAGTCAGTGAGGCCATCGGGATGGCCTCTTCACAGTTAAAACATCAAACTCACGTGTTCTATGTTTCAGACACAATGTAAATGCATGACGCACATTGAGTTAAGATGAAATCATTGCCCGTGGACACCCTCACTAACTAGCATTCTTACAGCAGAGATGCGGGGAGAAGGGAAAAGCAAAATGTTTTTGCTTTTCTGTTATATTACTATGTAGTAAAATAAGGAAAATAAGATAATAAAAACCCATATTATGGGAAACAAAGTAATTCTGCATTAAATATAAAAGCTAGGGGCCGGAGCGATAGCCCAGCGGGTAGGGCATTTGTTCCCAGCATCCCATATGGTCCCCCAAGCACTGCCAGGAGTGATTCCTGAGTGCAGAGCAAGGAGTAACCCCTGAGCATTGCTGGGTGTGACCCAAAAAGAAAAAAAAAGCTAAAGAGAAGAACTGACATTCAGAGACTCTGAAAATAAGTTATATCCCCAAAGATGTGCCTTTGTAGAGAGAGAAAGGGAGGGAAACAGCAAGCGATCAGCCTGGGTAAGTCACAAAAGCAAGAAAACACACTGCAGCATTTGAGCACAGGGTAGATAAGAAACAGGACGCAGGTAGGATGGTCTAGATATGGCAGTTGGCACCCAGGGTCAGACCCTGAGATGGAGGCTGGAGGCACAGGTAGGGCCAAACTCCTACCAAAGGGTGTTGGACACAGACCCGGCAAGTAAGCATTCAAAAGTGTAAATATTATCAAAATAAGGGCTGTGTAATGCATGGTAACCCATGAGACCACACAAGCGATCCAAGAGCATCAGGGAAGTTTCCATTGGGCGGAGCGATAGTCCAGCGGGTAGGGCGTTTGCCTTGCATGCGGCCCGGCCTGTGCCAGCCCAGGTTCGATCCCCGGCATCCCATATGGTCCCCCGAGCACCGCCAGGAGTAATTCCTGAGTTCAGAGCCAGGAGTAACCCCTGAGCGTTGCCGGCTGTGACCCAAAAAAGCAAAAAAAAAAAAGAAGATGGAGTGTGTCTGGCTGCTTACATAGATGAGCTAAGGAAGGAGAAAAGAATGAAGATGATTTAAAAACAAATGTTAAGGAATTGGACAGGAAGAAGAAATGCAACTCACTAGCAGGGAAAGAGGAGACAGAGAGTATGTTAGAGTGCATGAGTGTGTGTGTGTGTGTGTGTGTGTGTGTGTGTGTGTGTGTGTGTTTTAGATGATATGCAACAAAGAAGCTGGCTGTACTTAAAGTACTTGAGGTAACTGAGCTGGAACCTAGGGATGAGATCAAGAATACAAGATTCGGCCCGGAGTGATAGTGGGTCGGGCATTTGCCTCGCATTCAGCCAACCCGGTTCAATCCCAGGTATCCCATGTGGTTCCCCAGCACTGCCAGGACTAACTCCTGAGCAAAAAGCCAGGAGTAACCCCCTGAGCATTGCCGGTGTGACTCAAAAGAAAAAAAAAAGAATGCAGGCGGGCGGGAGCAATAGCCTAGTGGGTAGGGCATTTGCCTTGCATGCGCGGCCCCTTGCCAGCCTGAGTTTGATCCCCAGCATCCCATATGGTCCCCTGAGCACCGCCAGGAGTAATTCCCTGAGTGCAGAGCCAGGAGTAAACCCCTGAACATTGCCAGGTGTGACCCAAAAAAGCAAAAAAAGCAAAAAAAAAAAAAAAAAAAGAATGCAAGATTTAAGTGTCTGTAGATGTCTCAGCAGGAGGAAAAGTTTTTTTCCACTGTGAGAATTTACAGCAGGGACTGGCGAACTATGACAACCCATCCATTAATTTTATGAGTAAAGTTTATTGGAACATATTGGAAGGTTTATTGCCATGATATTCATTTCCATATTATCTGCTACTTCCCTGCTATGAAGTGGGGCTTCATACTTGCAACCTCATCCATGTGGCTTGCAAACTCTAAACTCTGACCCTTCTAGAACCTTGTTTGACAATACCTGCTTTAGGGGCAATTAGAAATAATGAATGGAAATCTAAGCTGGTCTTCAGTAGGAAGCATACCACCTCCCTGGAGGGATGGAAAAGAGGGGACAGAATAGGACTGGGAGGATGACACGCGGGAACAGGGGAGGAGGGAAGAAGTAACTCTGATGGAGGGTGTGGTACTAGAATGTTCTATGCATGAAACTCTACCACTAACAGTCTGTAAATCATGGTGTCTAGAATAAGATAAAATGATAATTTAAAAATACAAAGAATAATTTGAAATGTAAAGAATATATGGGGCTTCGATGACTGGATAAAAAAGCTTTGGTACATCTACACAATGGAATACTATGCAGCTGCTAGGAAAAATGAAGTTATAAAATTTGCCTATAAATGGATGGACATGGAGAAGATTATGTTGAGCGAAATTAGCCAGAAGGAGAGAGACAGATACAGAATGACTGCATTTATCTGCATAACATAAATATATAGGTACATATTATGATACCAATATCCAAGGTCAAGTGAAACATATATCATGAGGTCTTGTCAAAGGTGGAAATTATCACAAACGTGTGGGAGTCAGAGGCTAGGTAAGACAGAAAATGGAACAGTGTGCTAACAATTGTCGAGGGTACTAATGCTAACCTAGAACTGAGCATTAAATAGAGGCAAAAGGATACACATGACAACCCTTTAATGTATGTTCTGTAATCCATAGTCTGGAGGGGGAGGAAAAGAGAAAGAGAGAGAAATGGAAAGAAATAAAGAACCTGCCATGGAGGAGGGCTGGGGAGGGGGAGGGGAACCGGGGACATTGGTGGTGGGAGATGGGCACTGGTGGCGGGATGGGTGCTGGAACACTGTATGACCAAAACCCAAATATGAACTTTTTAATTGTATATCTTTGTAATTGTAAAAATAAAAAAATTAAAACAAACAAACAAAAAAAAATATATGGGGCTGGGCAGATAGCAGGCTGGAAGGCGTGTATTATGTTTGTTATTTGATTGGGACTACATCCAACGGTGCTCAGGGCTTACTCCTGGCTCTGAGCTCAGCGATCTCTCTTAGCAGTACTTAGGGAACTATATGTAGTTGCTGAGTATCAAAGCAGATTTGACCACATGCAAGGCAAGTGCTGTCAGTCTTGTACTGTCTCTCCAGCTCCTGGTGTACTTGATTTGCATGTGGAAGGTTCAAGTTCAATCCTTGGCACTACCATGAGTGACCCCAGAGCTGGAAGTAGCCCCTGAGCACTGCTGAGAGGAGTGACCCCAAAACAAACCAAAAATTAAATAAATGAGAGAGAGACATGTATGTTTACTAAGAAAAAATGACAGTGTGAATGTTTTACTGAGAAAATTCTGTCTGAGAGTAACACGCTTGTGTCTATCTTACAGACAGATTCATGAGATTAATAGTGAAACCATGTTATGGAAGGTAATCAAAGAAATATTTGACCGTCAACTAAACTTAATCTTAGATTTTGTATTCTTTTCCTCTGAATTGAATATCATCAGAAACTACTTAAAAAATCAAAAAGATTAAAAATAGAAGATTTGGGGCTGGAGCGTAGCCCGCGGTGGGCGTTGCCTTCGCCTGGCGCGGCGCCATGTCGGCCCGGGTTCGATCCCCGGCATCCCTATGGTCCCCGCACCGCCAGGGTGATTCGAGTGCAGAGCCAGGAGAAACCCTGAGCATTGCGGGTGTGCCAAAGAAGAAAAAAAGAAGATTTAATATGGTACTTTTTTCTGGCTATTCAGAGCATATATATGACTGAATGTAACAAAACCTCTAAAAATTTTTAAGGTTTGGTAAAAAACAATATGAAAAAAAAGTATTATAATTGCACTTTAAAAGTCCCATTGATCTTGACTGTGTGTAATATGATTGACTATGTTTGTATATAATTCAAGACCGAGGATAAATAATGCAAACAAATAATTTTTAAATACATACATTAGAATAAAATATTGAACATAAAAAAGATTTCCCAGAAGAGAAAAAACAATCATAAAAAAGAGCAGAAGGGGGTCAGTCATGCAAAGCAACAGGAAGAAGTCCGAGGATTAAAAACTAAAGCAGAGGATATTCTATAAGCACACACTTTGTCTAGATTCTATGTAGGAAGTTGAGTGATTCGCCTGTAAGTCAGGGATTTGAAGGGTAACACCACATTGAAATAACTCAAAATTGGACTTTTTTGGGTCACACCTTGAGATACTCAGGGGTTACTCCTGACTCTGCACTCAAGAACTCTCCTGCTGGGAGACCCTCTGGGATGCCGGGGAAAGAACCCAGGGGCTGGCCGCATACAAGGCGACCTTCCTACCTGCTATACTATCGCTCTGGCCCCTGCAAATAAATTCTTTAACAGTAAATAAATTCTTTAACATTCTCAGACATTGGTTATCTCAATGAAAACGTTTGCAAAGTCCTGGATCTTATCTAAATGGTAGGTCAGCAACCTTTTTTCTGTAAAAATTGAGATCACGATCACGACCTTCCCGTTGATCATCTATTTGCTAGAGCGGGCACCAGTAATATCTCCATATGTCCTGTCTCATGCCAGTAGAGCCAGGGGCATCAGCTTGCTACAGGAACATAAAGAGCCTCAAGCCATTATATTAGGTCATGGGAATGACCTAATGTAATTGTTACTGAAATTTGGCATATCAAATACAACAGGGAGCAGCTTGGAGGCTTGCCGGTGGCAAGATAATTTGAGATAATTTTTATCTCAAAAATTGAGATAGTAAATTCTTTAGGCTTCCTCGAATATGTATTTGTGCTCTGTGCCCTCCAGGTGCTCTCTCTCTCTCTCTCTCTCTCTCTTTCCTCTCTTTGTCTTTCTTGTCTCTCTCTGTCTCTCTGTCTGTCTCTTTGTCTCTATCTCTGTCTCTGTGTCTCTCTGTCTCTCTCTGTCTCTCTCTCCTCTCTCTCTCTGTCTCTCTGACTTTCTCTCTGTCTCTCTGTCTCTGTCTCTCTG
Source organism: Cryptotis parvus (assembly GCA_021461705.1). NCBI lineage: Eukaryota > Metazoa > Chordata > Mammalia > Eulipotyphla > Soricidae > Cryptotis > Cryptotis parvus. The sequence continues at coordinate 48,824 of JAJIBD010003820.1, read as the reverse complement.
TCCCTGTCTCTCTGTCTCTGTCTCTCTGTCTCTGTATCTCTGTCTCTCTCTGTCTCTCTGTCTCTGTCTCTTTGACTCTCTCTCTGTCTTTCTCTGTCTTTCTCTCTGTCTCTCTCTGTCTCTGTCTCTCTGTCTCTCTCTGCCTCTCTCTGTCTCTCTCTCTCTCTCTCTGTCTCTGTCTCTCTGTCTCTGTCTCTCTCTGTCTCTCTGTCTTTCTCTCTGTCTCTCTGTCTCTCTCCTTTCTCTCTCTGTCTCTGTCTCTCTGTCTCTCTCTGTCTCTGTCTTTCTCTCTGTCTCTCTGTCTCTCCTTTCTCTCTCTGTCTCTGTCTCTCTGTCTCTCTCGGTCTCTCTCGGTCTCTATCTCTCTCTGTCTCTCTCTCCTCTCTCTCTCTCTCTCTGTCTCTCTCTATATATAAAACCTTGCTTTAAAATATATATACACCATTGGGGGCTGGAGCGGTAGCCCAGCGGGTAGGGCGTTTGCCTTGCTCACGGCGGCCTGTGCCAGCCGGGTCCAATCCCTGGCATCCCATATGGTCCCCCGGGCACTGCCAGGAGTAATTCCTGAGTGCAGAGCCAGGAGTAACCCTGAGCATTGCCGTGTGACCCAAAAGTACACTATTTTTCCTTACAAAGTACAGGAGAAAAAAAAAAGTCAACTTTGCCGGCAGGCCTGTAGTTTGCTGATCCCTCACCCAGATAACTGGCATTTTAAAATCCAACTGTGCTCCTCCTTATACTAGGGCAGATTCCTAGAAGTCTCCGCGCTGTCACTTTTGCTTGCTCAGTAGCCTCCTAAGCTTTTCCTTCCCTGCCACTCCCAGCCCCCTTCCCTCCAGTCCCCCAGGTCCTGAACCACAGCGTGTGTTTGACCCGCTGACACGTGAGGCAGGTGGCTGGCCAGTTACCCTCAATCCCCACGGATTGCTTGTTCAGATCAATAAGAGGAAAGACTGGTTGCGGTTTATTAATCAGCCACATGAAGACCGCGGCTCCCACCACCAGGACGCAGATCAGTGCCGGAGTTGGAAGTGGAGAGAACAAGAAGTTCAAGATAAAAAGCATCTTTGGAGTAGCAGCAGGAAATTCAGGCCTGAAAAAAAAAAGAGAGGTTAGAGGACACGGTCGGAAGTCTTAGCCAGAAACACAGAGCTATTTCTGTGTCCGTGGGACAGACGCCCGGCGCAAGCACACGTGCACGTGTTCACATATCACACACTCCCACGTGTGGCTTCTAAGCCACCCAACAGCCACAGACACGCTCTCGTATTCCTGAGACCTGCTCACGCTGTTTACCTTAGCCGTGGGGGAATGGAATGCACTCTCCTCCCTTGCCTCTTGACTGTCCTCCCAACGAGGAAGAAAGGATCAAAGGAAACAAGTTAATCATTTCCCAGTTTTGAGACAGCCCTGCCCTTTTGTTTGGGCCCGCAGGGCCTTTTTAGAAGCAGTCCTTTGGGTGCGATGTAGGCAGGTAGTCCAAGGAGGGCGCTCCAGGGAACGTCCCCAGGTCCCAGCGGGCTAGCGCTGCAAAGGCTCTTCCGGCTGGATTTCCCGAGCAGGAAGCGAACAGGAGCAGGAAGCGAACAGAAGCGGGAAGTTTAGGAGAGGGTGACCCCATCGACTTGAGAAGGCACGAAACGCATTCCCTGCAGGCCAGGCCCTGTGCCTGCCTCTGTTCTCTCTGTTCTCTCTCTCTCTCTCTCTCTCTCTCTCTCTCTCTCTCTCTCTCTCTCTCTCTCTCTCTCCTCTCTCTCTCTCTCTCTCTCTCTCTCTCTCTCTCTCTCTCTCTCTCTCTCTCTCTCTCTCTCTCTCTCTCTCTCTCTCTCTCTCTCTCTCTCTCTCTCTCTCTCTCTCTCTCTCTCTCTCTCTCTCTCTCTCTCTCTCCTCTCCTCTCTCTCTCTCTCTCTCCTCCTCCTCTCTCTCACTCTCTCTCTCTCTCTCTCTTTGCTTTTTCTCTCTCTCTCTCTCACTCTCTCTCCTTTCTTTTTCTTTCTTTCTTTCTTTCTTTCTTTCTTTCTTTCTTTCTTTCTTTCTTTCTTTCTTTCTTTCTTTCTTTCTTTCTTTCTTTCTTTCTTTCTTTCTTTCTTTCTTTCTTTCTTTCTTTCTTTCTTTCTTTCTTTCTTTCTTTCTTTCTTTCTTTCTTTCTTTCTTCTCTCTGTCTTTCTGACTTTCCTTTCTTTCTCCTTCCTCTCTCTGTCTCTATTTTCTTTCTTTCAGAAGACACCAGGATCTCAGCAATCAGCAGCACCACTCGGTAGGTCCAGAGTCTCCCAGAGAAGCCAGAGGGACCCTTTCAGCCGGTGGGAACACTAGGTGCGCAGAAAGGCTGCTGGAGAGCAAGCAGCTTCCCAGCAGAGCTGGAAGTGTCCGGCCAGGAAGAGAAACCCAGAGGACTGATAGCAGCCAAGGCTTCCTCCAGCCGATCATTTCTTAGCATTTCCAGTCCAGTTTACCTTGAAGTTATTCTGGCAGGCAGGACTAAACCCTGGCCAGGACCTCGGAACCACCGTTCCAACGCTTGCCCCTCCCCTGCCTCCCCTCCCCCTTGACAGGCCTGAGTAGGGTAATAAGGGCAGTAGACCCAGGAACTCTCACCATATGTCAGGCCATTACGTCCCAGCGCCGCGCTGGAGCAGGGGCGTTCTGTGAGGATCTAATTTGATGCCGCCCCGTGTCGCTAAGCAGCACCCACGGCGAGAACACAGAAACACCCTGAAGCAAAGTGACTCCTTCAAGTTCACTCACCAGCTTCCCCTTTCTGCTTCCCCCTCAGCATCGACAAAACCACAGCACATGCTATTTTTCCCCGAGTCCAGCCACAGAAGGAAAGAGACTGACTTTGTGTGGTGCCTCACCCGTGAGGGCAATTGGAACTTAAGCATTTGCTGTCTTCCAAGTTGACAGCCAGGAGTTAGAACAGTAGCTCAGAGTGGAGGCCGGATCCACTCATTCCAAATCAAGAGGGCAGAGTACACCCCACACGTGTTCATCACATTTAACAGCCGCAGTCTCCGCACAGTTTTGGGCAAGCTACTTCGTTCTCTTTCCTGGGGCCCACATTCGGTCTACTCTGACACAGACGTCAACAGGAATTTATTTTCTTTTTTTTTAATAGTTTTTAAAGACTTTATTTTTTTTTTGTTCATAATTGGCTCTTGGTAATACAGTATACCAGCACCCATCCCTCCACCAGTGCCCCATTTCCACCACCAATGTACCCCACCCCTCCCGCCCACCCCCCCCATGCTGCCTTAATAGCAGGTACCCCAGTTTCCTCTCTTTCTCTCTCTGTCTCTCTCTCTCTGTCTCTGCATCTCTCTCCCTCTTATTTTACACATTGTGGCTAGCCCTGCAGGTATTTAGAGTTTATCACTTAAGCCTCTAGGAATTTATTTTCTGTCTTTTGTTTTATTTTTATTTTTTTGATTTTTTGGGTCCCACCCAGCAATGCTCAGGGGTTGCTTCTGGCTCTGCACCCAGCACTGCTCAGGAATTACTCCTGACAGTGCTCAGGAGACCATATGGGATGCTGGAGATCAAACCCTGGAAGCCGTGAGCAAGGCAAATTCCCTCCCCGCTGTACTATTGCTCTGGCCCTGTCTTTTGTTTTTAAATTTTTATTTTTTTGTGAGGACAGTCACAAAAAACCCTTAGTGTGCTTGTCAATTTTCTGTCCTGTCTTCCACCTGAACTTGAAGCGGGGCCTTTCCATGTTAGAGAGGCAAAACAAGCCAGTGGCTCCTTGACCTCAGCCCTGGCCCTCGGTAGGGGAAAAGGGAAGCAAACCAAACAGAAACAGAAGTGAGGCCCCACAGGTGAGGTTACCTAACAAAGTGCTATTGTTGCAGCGGGCGCCCCTGCCAGAGTTCTGAGAGTTGGGATTTGTGGAATTCAGCCTTACCTGGACGTGTACACTGACGTGGCTCTCCAAGAGCAAAATGGGTTCCGAGTCAGCCACTCAGGGCCCAGCTCTCTAGCCAACTCCCCAACCAGGCCAAGGGGGCCTGCTCCAGGGAAAATTGTGAAATTGTCAGAGCAAGTCCTGCCTGCCCTGGGAGGCTTCCCCTTAGCCTGGGACTCAGCGTGCCTGGTTTCGGTCCTGTGCCTCCATCAGATTGAAGAGTCTAACCTACCCTCTCCTCTGGAGCATTGAGAATACTGGGTGGGTCTGCGAATTTCTGCTCTCTTATTACAGAGGTTTACATTTTGATTTCACAAAAGGGGTCTAAAAGCTAACATTTTTTTTCCAGTTGTGGCAGTCTGGGGTGAGGAGGGAGGGAGAAATAATAGCCTGAGGAGGAAGGGGAGGGTCTGGGACACAGGGAGAGAAAGAGAAAAAAGAGGAAAGAGGGACAAAGAAAGAAAGAACTTGGGAGCCAGAGTGATAGCACAGTGGGTAGGGCATTTGCCCAGGTTCAATCCCGGCATCCCATAGGGTCTCCCGAACACTGCGTTGCCGGGTGTGACCCAAAAAACCAAAGAAAGAAAGAAAGGAAGGAAGAAGGAAGGAAGGAAGGAAGGAAGGAAGGAAGGAAGGAAGGGAGGGAGGGAGGGAGGGAGGGAGGGAGGGAGGGAGGGAGGAGAGGGAGGAGGAAGGAAGGAAGGAAGGAAGGAAGGAAGGAAGGAAGGAAGGAAGGAAGGAAGGAGAAAAGAAAGAACCTAAGGCTTTCTAAAGACAAGGAGGTGCCAAGGCCAGCCTTGGTGTCAAGATTATGTCACTACATATTCACCTTAGTCCCCTATCTACCAATTAGGAGAAACTTTGTGAATCATATATCTGATAAGGGAGAATACATGAGCTAGAGCTCATGTTTTAACTACAGGAGCCCTGAATTCAATCCTCAGCACCCCTGAGCTCCATTGGGAGTCATCCCTGAGTACAAGGGACCCCTGTACACCACCAGGTGTGGCCAGAAAAAGCCCACACTAAACTGTTACAACATTAAAGGGTAAACAAATCCATTTCCCAAAGGGTAGACATCTGAAGACAACATATCTTTACGAAAGATATATAAATGACTGAGAAGCACAAAGACACAGTGGGGTCCAAAGAGGCAGTGTAGCAAGTTGGGTGCTTGGGTTGCATGTGACAGACCATGGTTCAATTACTGGGATCCCATGTGGTTCCCCCAAGGCCCAACAAAAGTCATTGCTGAGCACAGAATTAGGAGTAGGTCCTGAGCACTGCCTAGTATGGCCCCAAAATAAACAAACCAAAACAAACCCAAAAATGGTACTCAATATCATTAGCCATTAAGGAAATGCAAGTCACACACCACAATGAGGGCAGCCTATACCCCCGAAAATTAGTATTATTGATGGTGGCATAGAGAAATTGATGTAGAGAAATATAGAAACCTCAGTGTTCCTCGATGAATGCAGAATGGTACAACCTCTGGGGAAATTTTTGGTGGTTCCTCAAAATACCAGATTACCATGTGACATAGCAATTCCAACCCTACGTCTATTCACTAAAAAGAAAAATAGGTATTCAAACAATACTTAGGTATCAATTGCATGCCAGTTTTCCATAAATAAAAGTAGAAACAACCCAACATAACCTTTGGGGCTGGGGGAAGGTTAAGTCACACCTAACCATGTTTGGGGCTTACTCCTGGTTCAGTTCTTGGGGGTCACACTTGCTAATGCTCAGGGAACCATATACAATGTCAGGGATCAACAATGGTCATCTGCGTGCAAGGCAAGAACCTTACCTCCTAGACTATCTCTCTAGTGTCCAAACCTATTAACTGTTAAATGGATCAATGAAAAGGTGTTGCATGTATACAATGGAATAGTGGTCAAGCATGTAAAGGCATTTATAGTGTACAGGCTATAAATGTGGATCATCATGAAAAACATGATGTTGGAACCAAGAGATGGTACAACAGGAAGGGCATTTGTCTTGCATGTGGCTGACTCAGGTTCGATCCCCTGCATCCCATATGGTCCCCTGAGCACTGCCAGGAGTGATTCCTGAGTGCAGAGCCATGAGGAACCCTGACTATTTTCAGTTTTGTTCCAAAAACAATTTTTTTTAATTTAAATGAACAAAATAATAAAATATCTATTAAAAAAAAGTAAAAACACATGCTGAGACCAGAGTGTCTACTAGGTTGAATGAAGTATGTGCTTTATACGAGGAGATCTGGGCTTGTTTCTAGGCACCATATGGTCTATGGTCCCCTGAACATTGCCAGGAGCATCCCCAAGCTCTGAGCCAGGAGTGACCCCTGAGTATTTCTGGGTAGGCTTCCCTTTAAGCAACACCTCAGATATTCAGCTGAGTGAAAGAAACAAGACAGAAGAAATCTTATTATCCATTTCCATTGATATGCAATGTTACTTTGTTCCTATGGTAAATCCATAGAAACAAAGTACATTTTAGATGCCCAGGAGGGAAAGGCGTGGGCTGCGCCCTCTGGGCAGCTGGCTCCTTAATGAGGACATGGTTTCCTTTGGTGGGTAATAGAAAAGTTGTGAAAGTAGCCACAGGCCCTGGTTGCATAACACTGTGCTAGTACTGAAACCTGCTCCACAGTACATTTCCAGCAAGTTCATCCCATGTTATATATATGTATTTTTGCTTTTTGGGTCACACCTGGCAATGCTCAGGAGTTACTCCTGGCTTTGCACTCATGAATTACTCCTGGAGGTGCTCAGGGGACCATATGGGATGCCAGTGCAAGGCAAACGCCCTACCCGCTGGACCCCATCCCATATTATGTTGTGTGTTTTTACTTCCACCCAAAAAATAAAGGGTCGGGTGGCAAGAAGGACCCACCTATAATTCTGTAGCAAGAGAAATGAGTCTATTTCAGTTGACAAATAAATGGATTCTCCAGTGTCGTTTGCATATACAACCCCCTGCCCTGGGTATGGGTAGGCAAGGCGCATTCATTCTAGGGCAACTTCTTTTTTTTTTTTCTTTTTTGGGTCACACCCGGCAATGCTCAGGGGTTTCTCCTGGCTCTGCACCCAGGAATTACTCCTGGCAGTGCTCGGGGACCATATGGGGTGCTGGGGATCGAACCGGGCCGGCATGAGCCGGCCGTGCAAAGGCAAACGCCCTAGCCGCTGGGCTATCGCTCCGGCCCTCTAGGGCAACTTCTTAACTGCTGTCAAAGAGAAGCAAGAATTGATGGCCATGAACCATTTTAAATCAAAAGCTGAAGTTTTGTGAAAGTATAATGTTTGGGATGTTCGTGTGTGTGTGTTTGTGTGTGTGTGTGTGTGTGTGTAATAATCTAGAGAACATGGGCTCACTTTACTACTGGATGCTTGAACAGCTAACCTGTAATGTACAAAACCTATATTTTAATTAATTGATTGATTAATTAACTGATTTTTCTTTTTTGGGGGCCACACTCGACTATGTTCAGGGGTTACTCCTGCCTCTGCACTCAGGAATTACTCCTGGCAGTGCAAAGGGGACCATATGGGATGCCAGGAATTGAACCCAGGTTGGCTCCGTGCAAGGCAAATGCCCGACCCGCTATGCTCTTGCTCTGGCTTCAAAACCTGCATTTTTAATATAGTGCTCACACTCCAGAGCCCCATGACCCATGACTGAGTGTTTAAATGGAAGACAGTAGCTGAGAGAAGAGAGAACTCTTCAATTTTCCCTGATCTGGGATGTGCTGGCTGCCATTCCAAGGTTCAAAAATCACTTGACACTTTCTGATGTGGTCACATAAACAGAGGAAAGTTCCCTTCTCTCTTACCACGTGGCCTGTGGCACTCTGGTTTGGTCATTGCTGAGAAACCCCTTCAAGCCATTGGTGCAACGGCATTTCCTCCTCCTTTACGCCACTCCAGTTGGGAAAGAAAGGGGTAGGGAGAAGTGCAATAGTGGAAACGAAAAGGAGAAAGAGCTTCACTGTGCATTGTGCAGGAGTCTGGGGTCACCTACAGCAGGCTGAGGAAGCCTCAATACTCATTTGGAGGGGCTGGAGCCATAGTGCAGTGAGTAGGGTGTTTGCCTTGCTTGTGGCAGAGCTGGACAAGTCCCCTGAAGCCAGGAGTAATTCCTGAGTGCAGAGCTTGGAGCAACCCCTGAGCATCTGGGTGTGACCCAAAAACCAAAAATAAATAAAGTCTGGGAGTAACTCCTGAGCATCTGGGTGTGACCCAAAAAGCTGCGAGTAACCCCTGAGCATCTGAGTGTGACCCAAAAAGGCAAAAATAAATAAATATTCTAACTATTTGTATTCTTGGAACTTTTAAATGTTTTATAATCTTATCAGATACATGGGGCAGAGCTGCTACCAGCTCTCCCTGTGCTCAGTAGATCATGAGGTGCCCAGGAGGCAAGGGTGGTTCTAGTCCTGGCCCACCATCCCAATAGAGCCTCACAAGAAGCCAGAGGAGGGCCGGGCGATAGCCCAGCGGGTAGGGTGTTTGCCTGGCACACAGCCGGCCCATGCTGGCCTGGGTTCAATCCCGGCATCCCATATGGTCCCCCAAGCACCACCAGGAGTAATTCCTGAGTGCAGAGCCAGGATTAACCCCTGAGCATGCCAGGTATGACCCAAAAAGCAAAAAAAAAAAAAAAAAAAAAGAAAGAAAGAAGCCAGAGGAACCCCCCCACACCCTGAGGGCTCCACCCAAGAGAAAAGCCTATCTTTTCCCATTGCATGGTTGCTTTTGCGCGGTTCATCAGTAAATGCATGAGTAAGAACCTACTATTGAGAGTATACTACCTGCATGGCAAGCTATGGCAAGCTAACCATGTCGTATTTGATATGCCAAAAATCAGTAACAATTATAGACCTCTTTCCCATGAACTGAAGGAATGGTTTGAGTATCTTTGTGTTCCTGGAGCAAGCGGATGCCCTTGGGCTACATTAGCATGTGGCAGGATGTATGGAGATGCTTCTGGTGCCCACTCGAGCAAACTGATGAATGGGAAGACAAGTGATACAAGTGATAATCTTATCTAAAAAAAGGAGGTGCTAGCTGCAAAGTAAAATCCATTTCTGGTTTTTTTTTTTTTTTTTTTTTTGTTGGGTCACACCCGGCAATGCTCAGGGGTTTCTCCTGGCTCTGCACTCAGGAATTACTCCTGGCGGTGCTCGGGGACCATATGGGATGCCGGGGATCGAACCCAGGCCGGCATAGACCGGCCGCGTGCAAGGCAAACGCCCTACCTGCTAGGCTATCCCTCGGGCCCATTTCTGTATTTTGATCAATTCCCTTTAGCCTCAAAGTTATTCAGGAGAGATGCCAAAAGTTGAGTGAACTCACAAAGTAGATTAAAGGTCCCAATTAAAGAGAGCTCAAGCTAAGAAACACATGGTAGGGTGGAGTCAGCGAAGGTCCAGAGAGAGTTTCTGACTAGTTTAGGATCCAACCAACCTACCTGGATCTTGCTAAAAATGAGCTTGTCCCTGATACTGTTGTGTCTGATGATGCCCGTCATTCAATTTACTAGAAATAGCAAAGTTCAACAAGAACTTTGATTTCTATTTCCAATAGAATAATTTGCCTTGGCCTCATTCCCCAGAACGCCCATTTGTTAGTGCCTTGGCCTTGATTCACTCCAGGGCCCGTCTCTTTTCTACAGCTTGGGTGGTTATAGGCAAAGTCACTTACCTCCTACCTCCTCACACGTTTAATTCTCAAGCTCATTGTACAATGCCTTCTATCTTAATAACTGCCTGCAAACTCCCAGGATCATCTTTGATATCTTGGCAATGACCATCCTCATATTCAGCTCTGAGTTGTGCTCTCTTTGAAGCAAAGAGGCAGCATTTCTTTATGAAGTTTTATTTTTTCTTTGAATAAAGTTCCCAAATTCTTCATGTTTCTCTCTACCCCTGGCTTATACTAGTGAAGGTTTAGATCAACTATGTTTATTTCTGTGACTTTTCCAGGCTATCTTTATCACCCTACAAATAAATTTTATTATGACAAGTCACTTTCCTTGAAAGGATTTATCTTTTCCCCATCTATTATTCTTTTCAGGGATACATCCATTCTCCACCTTAGAACCTCTATATCTGCATTTTGTTTTGAACCTCTGTTCCAGATCTGAAATGATTGTGTGTTACTGATAGGTTGGAACTTAACTCAAATGTCATTTCCTTAGAGGCTTTCTCTCTCTACTTTCCCTATTTAAAGCTGGCCTTTCTAACGCAGTCCCATCATTGACTTCGCTTTCACTTTTCCATGACATGGTTCACTACCTAAAATAACAGGCACTGGGGCTGGCGGGATAGTCCAGTGGGTAGGGCATTTGCCTTGCATGTGGTGACCCGGGTTCGATTCCCCGGCATCCCATATGGTCCCCAAGCACTGTCAGGAGTAATTCCTGAGTGCAGAGCCAGGAATAACACCTGAGCATTGTGTAAGCAGCATTGTTGGGTGTGACCCAAAAAGCAAAAAAAAAAAAAAAAACCAAAAATAAAATAAAATAACAGGCACTAATCATCCATTGCCCCTACTGAATGGATGCTTTTGTTGGAATAAGAATTTGTCTTATTCACTGCTGGGCTTCCGATGTCTGTCTGCACCATGATGGCACATAATAAACTTTCAGCCAGAAGTTGTTGGAGAAAGGGCCAATTTTCAAACTCAAAACTGTTCTAAATACTCTCAGCAAGTCCTTTTGTCTCTTACTAAGTTTCCCACAGCTCCAAGCTCGCAAAATCCTAGCTCAGACAAAGCCTCTATGGATAATCTTGAGATGGGAACTCTGAAGTCAATATTTGGGTTAGGAATTTGGTGAGGGATGGGGAGATGGTCAGAAATTGTAATTCTAAGATACATCAAAGAACCACTCAGGATTATTCTCCCTCTACGGGTGTGGAGGGTTTGGTGGATAATCAGAGACAATAAAATCTGACTTGTGAGCAGGCAGAAAGTTAAAACCTGAAAAACTTCTTTCACTCTGGGTTTTTAGCATTCAGAGGACACAAGCAAATTATCTTGGTTCTTAGACCTGAAGAGCAAATTAGTTTGTGGACAATAATGAGATACAAATGGCATCTATAAGCTTAAAAAAAAACCTGCCTTCTAGATAGGGCACACTCATTTGGATTTAATTGGTTCCTTTGTTCTCCTGCATGTAAGGGCTTATTCTACGGTGGTTCAAAAGGAGAAGGCAACCCCCAAGTTCTTAGTTACCACAACCTTTGTCTCCTAGAGACCACAGCACAGGTCTTCACAGCTCCAAACGCCTCCCGAGGGGCCTCAGAGTTATTTTGGAGACTGTGTATGCAAGCTTCACTTTCTTTGGTTAAATTTTCATTTGTTGACCCAGTTTCCATTGTCATTCTGCCTAAATATTTACCACTTCGAGGCAGGAGGGCTGCACCTCAGTCCTTAAAGACTCAGTATTGCCAGACACTCTCAAAGAGTGGAAAACTCAACGGACATTGACATTCCACAGCTTCACAAGCAGATCTGGGAGGACCCTCACCTGTGCTTGTATGCAATGAGGTGAACCAGGCTTGTGTTCTAGTAGAGGAGCCTTCCGAACATTTCCTCCGAACCCCAAGTTAAGGGGCTTTCACTGTTGTTTTTTATACCAGTTTATTCTTTCATGTCAAATGTGCATTTCTTCTCCAAGAAATAAGCAATAACTTTTTTTTTTTTTGCATTTTTGTTCACACCCAACTATGCTCCTGGCTCTGCACTCAGGAATTATTCAAGGGACCATATGGGACACCGGGATAGAACGTGGGTGGGACACATGCAATGCAAAGGCCCTACCTGCTGTGCTATCTCTAGCCCCCTAGCAATAGCATAGTTTGAGACAATAATCCTGTTTTATAAAACAAACATTCCAAGTAATGCCTGATATGGAAAAGTGTCATTTACCAAAAAAGAAACAAAGTCAGCCACCAACTACTTAGATCACTTGAAATGATTCAAATATCAAACACGTTGTATTGAGGGGGATAAAAATGTATCAACTGTATATGAGATAATAATTTGGTTATTATTTCCCACTTAAAATAAAAGCAAACAATTGAAAGGATCCCCCTAAGACACTCTGTAAAGAAACAAGAAGCAATTAGTAAAGCTGAGCTAGTAATTATTCAGCAGGAGTGACCACTTCCCAAATCATAGCTAAGAGGTTAATGATTATATTACAATTTAATTTGCATGATATAAGTATTTGATATGCCAAAAAAACCAGTAACAATTATAAACCTCATTCCCATGACCTGAATGAATGGTTTGAGGCTCTTTGTGTTCCTGGAGCAAGAAGATGCCCTTGGGCTACAGTAGCATGTGACAGGACATATGGAGATGTTACTGGTGCCCACTTGAGCAAATCGATGAACAATGGGAAGACAAGTGATACAAGTGATATAAGTCATAAAAATAATGGAAAAGCAGGGATGAAGAGATAGTACACTGGGTGAGATGCTTGCCTTGTATGTGGGCTATTGGGTACCTTTAAGAGACTTGAGATCCCTTAAAGGGATTGCTTTTTACTTCTTAAACTATGGCAGATGTCCAAATTATGGGGGATATATAAGAGTTGGAGAAACAGTTGAGGAGTCAGTTGAGTCTGGGTTCTTAGTCTGGCAGGCAGGAGTGAGTTGGAGGAGCAGAGAGCCTAGCAGGATAGAGAGTTAGAGGAGCAGAGAGAAGGGCTGATGAGCTTGCCTAAGGAAAGTACAAACGAAGAAGTCTCTTAGTTTGAAGAGAGCAGTAAAGGGAGTTCAGAGCTTCTGAGCTGGTTCTGTACCTAATACTGTCAGTTAGTCAGCCACACAGCTGAAAACTGACAGTGCCCAGTGATCTTGGGCATCCCATCTGGTTCTCCAGCACTGCAGGGAATGATCCCTCAGTACAGAGCCAGAGCTTACTCCTGAATCTGGACCCAACCCCCAAAATGTCATATAAAGTAACAGAAAAGATGCTATTTACAACCCTGTGTCTTTCTGTAAATGTATATAATTCCTATTGAGCATGTTTAGATTTGAGATACAAAAGGCGTACCTAAAATAGGTAAGGACAAGTCCCATCTCCTGAAATGTTTCAACACATTAACACAACCCTAATAAAGACCAAAAGGGGGGCTGGAAGCGATAGCACAGTGGTTAGGGTGTTTGCCTTGCATGTGGCTGCCCCGGGTTCAATCCCTGGCATCCCACATGGTTTCCCAAGCACTGCCAGGAGTAATTCCTGAAGCGAAGAGCCAGGCATAATGGCTGAGTGTTGCCGGGTGTGACCCAAAAAAGAAAAAAAATTTTAAAAAAGACCAAAAGAATTTTCTTGTGAAACTAAAAGATCCATTTTGAAGTTCACCCAGAAAATGAAAGTCAGGAGTTTTTAATCTTGATCACTTGATCACTTGAATCCGTTATCATCGATTTCTCGGCGGGCGCCGTAACATTTCCATTGGACCCTATCCGTGCCAATGTAGCCCAATGGCTCTGTTTGGTTCGGGGATATTGAAGAGCCTCAGCCGTTCCTTCAGGGTCTTAACAAGGAAGTCTGACCATCTTGTAGGTGGGCCGCGTGATCTTTGACATCCCGTGGGATCCAGTCGATGCGGCCTAGTCGCGGTTGTCTCAAATCGCTTACTGCTAGCCCTCTGATTTTGATGTCTTGGCAAGCGAGACAGCGTCCTGATTCTGGAAAGCGGGGGTAGAACTCCGGTTCCTTCTCTCACTTGGTGGGCGGTGATTTCAAGCTAGCTCTTTCGATGCCTCTCTGGGAGACCCGTGCATTCTCATCCTGCTTTCGTGGGGCCCAGGTCTCTGAGGCTATGTTAATGCAGGGAGGCGGTGGAGTCGAGAGATGTGCCGGGCCGGGGGTTCTTTGTCCTTTTAATTTCTTCGTGCCTTTGAAGGCATTCCATCCGCTCTCTCTCCTGCGCAGCTCGGTTTTAGGTCGTTCTCTGTTGACTTCTGGCTAGGTACCTACTGCTGCATTCGAGATGTTTGTTCCTTGGAGTGAGTGGGGCCTCTGGCTAGTCTTCTCTGCTGATGGCCCTGGGTGACCCTTGGCAGGATGCTTTCGAGGAGCTTTTGGGCCTCAAGCAGATCCATGTTCTAAAGTTTTTTAATAATCATACAAAATTGCGTGTTTGCAAATACAAAGCAGCAACTTCTCAAAAAAGAAAAAGAATCATACAAAATGGGTAAGTGGCAGAAAGGTAAACATTATGAAATGTGCTCACCACAGAAACATTCTATAGGTCATGAATAGATAAGCCTATATAACAAACAGTTCCCTGAGGATGTTGTTATCTTGTACTAAATCGCATTGTGAATCATGATCAGTCTTTTTCATCTACAATGGATGTGTTTCGACAACAATCTAGGCACTGAGAGTGCATAAAGATGATTATTATATCACTCTACACATACAATGTTGGAGATGGATAAAATATTTAAATATAAAATAATAATAACCATCAGAGTAATTGGGGAAAAAAGGTATTCATATGTACATACATAATGTAGGCGCATCCACACACAAACCCTAGAACTTATAAAAAAACTGTTGACAAGTTACATCAAATGACATTAAACTTTAACGGTATTTATCTTGCAAAATAATTTAAAAACCACCAGACTCAATGTCAAAGGTATGCTGTGGAAAACTATTAAGTAACTCCAAACAGTCATAGAACTCATTTCTTTAATAAGGAACACTGAGAAGTCAATGTAAAACAAAACACGGCCAATGCAATAAGTGCAAAGAACTGACCAGCAAGCTCAAAGAAAAATAAATAGGGCCCTAAAAGGTGTATTTTTAAGGGTACTTAAAGAGTATTCAGTTTTACTTAGTTTTTAAGAACTCAAATGTCAACAGGAGGCCTTCTTCTATCCATTGGTTTAGCAATGATAAAGCAGTGCAAGAGACATTAACTGTGAGAATGCAACTCTGGTGCCATCCCCTAAGATATGGCTGCCATCTTCTACAGTGTAAGATGTGTGCTTTTGGCCCAATGGTTCTCACTGGCACTTTATCCGGTAGAAAGACATCCATTCAATAAAGTATATTAAAATAATCTAGGAACAGTTCAGTGAAGAATATGAGTCTTAAGTTATTCTATTTGGACTTAAAACCTGCTTGGTCATCTTTTTTGAGACAGAGCAGATAACCTCTGTGTGGTGTCTTATCTGTGAAAGGACAATGGTATATCTTTCAGAAGCTATCACCATCAGAGAGATAGTAAGGTGGGTAGGGCTTTTGCCTTAAAGGAAACCAGTTCTATTCCCAGCATCCTACATGGTCCCCCTCAGCATTACCAGGCATAATTGTGGAATACAGAGCCAGGAGTAACCCTTGAGCATTGCAGGATGTGGCACAAAAACAAGCAAACAAACAAAGCTGTCATCATGATTAAAGAACTTAGGGGAGAGTGAGAGCACCAGGGAGTGGAATGCATTGCAGAGTGCGGGTTCCTGCTCTAGGTTTGTAAAGAAAGGAGGAGAAAAGGAGAGAAAAGAGAAAGGGGGAAGGGAAGGAGGGAAAAGAGGAAGAAGGGAAGAAAGGGGAGAAGAAAGGGAAGGGAAGAGAGAGAGGAAGGAAGAAGAAGAGAAAGGAATGAGAAAGAAAGAGAGAGAGAAAGAAAGAGAGAAAAGAGAAAGAAAAGAAAAAAAGAGAAAGAGAGAAAGAGAGAAAGAGAGAGAGAGAGAGGAGAGAGAGAGAGAGAGAGAAAGAGGGACTTGAGCGATAGTCCAGCAGGTGGGGCATTTGCCTTGCAGCGGCAGGCCTGTACCAGCCTGGGTTCGATCCACAGCATCCCATATGGTCCCCCAAACACCGCCAGGAGTAATTCCTGAGTGCAGAGCCAGGAGAAACCCCTGAGCATGCCGGGTGTGAAGGAAGGAAGGAAGGAAGGAAGGAAGGAAGGAAGGAAGGAAGGAAGGAAGGAAGGAAGGAAGGAAGGAAGGAAGGAAGGAAGGAAGGAAGGAAGGAAGGAAGGAAGGAAGGAAGGAAGGAAGGAAGGAAGGAAGGAAGGAAGGAAGGAAGGAAGGAAGGAAGGAAGGAAGGAAGGAAGGAAGGAAGGAAGGAAGGAAAGGAAGGAAAGGAAGGAAGGAAGGAAGGAAGGAAGGAAGGAAGGAAAGGAAGGAAGGAAGGAAAGAAAAAGAAAGAAAGAAAGAAACGAAGGAAGGAAGGGGAGAGAGAAAGAAAGAAAGAGAGAGAGAGAAAGAAAGAGAAAGAAAGAAAGAAAAGGTAAAATAAAACAAAGAAAAGACAGATTACACTTATATCAATGCATTAAATGTTTAAAGCAATGCCTGGCACACTGAGAAGTTTGACAAGTCTGAATATCTACATTGTTTTGTACTAGAGTAAACACATGGTGGGGGGATGGGCCATGAGGGAGTGAGTTTTAATGAGGCAGGAAAAATAGGTTTCCCTAGAAAGCTACCCCTTTAGTCGGCGCTTTCCTCTAAAGGAACCACAGTGACAGACTCAGAGTTCCACCCGCTCCTCTCAGCTTAGCTCCACCACCAGGGATGGTGAGGACCGCCCGACTGCACCTGAGAACACAGCCTTAGCCATGCTGCTGCTGCTGCTGCTGCTTTTGTCAAGTTCTCTCCCCTCACCAAAGTCCGGTCAGCTGGGGCCTTCCCCTAGGTCTCACCTTGTGTCCGGCACGCCCTCAGCCACTGCTTAAACCAAACTGGTTTGCACAGCAGCGCTGGGAGTGGGAACGTTTTTCATTCATTTCTGTAGCCGATAAGAAACCAGAGCAAAAGGTGAAGGTTGAGTCATCGGACCAAAGGGGCAAGGAAGGTGAGTCTTTTAACAATACTGCGAGCGCTGAGAAGCCAGGCTGCTCTAAGGCCCTGGCCCCAGGAACTGCAGATAAGTTCCTAGCCAGTCACCACAGCTTGCGGTCACTCAGGCCACCACTCACATCAGCTGCCTCCACCAGGAAGAGGTGACTTCACTCAGTGGGAGCCAAACACCCAGCATGCTCTGAGGTACATGCACCAGGAAGTGTCCCAGGCAGACAAAAAGGTCACTTAAAGGGCTCTGGGGGCCTGCCAGGCAGAGCAGGGAGACAGCGTTCGCTAGGGAAGGGGAGCCCCAAGAGACCGCGAGAATCATGGAGCAGACATTTCCATACCACGGAATAATAATATTGCGTAGTTGTGGGGCGGCACTGCCAGTGATGCTCGGGCGCACATGGTGTTTGGCACTCAAACTTGGGCCCTTTCCCAAAGAAGCTGAGGTCCAGCTACCTCCCCTCTCTAGGGTGGTTAAAGTAATTGCAAAGTGGGAAAACGCTATCAAGCCCCCCCACTCTTCGCCCTTTAAAATTCAATTGCCATTGGGCGGAGCAATAGCCCAGCGGGTGAGGCATTTGCCTTGCCTGGCCGAGCTGCCCGGCCGGTTCGATCCCGGCATCCCATATGGTCCCCGAGCACTGCCAGGAGTAATTCCTGAGTGCAGAGCCAGGAGTAGCCCCTGAGCATTGCCGGGTGTGACCCAAAAAGAAAAAAAAAAGGAAAAAAAAAAATTCAATTGCCAGGGCACTTCCAGCTGTCTGACAGGCAGCTGGCGAGAGACAGGTGTAGCGTGACGGAGGTTTGGGGCTGATTTTCTGGCTCAGCGGAAAGCACACCAGAGGTAAATCCTCAGAACTTTCTTTTTTATTGCTTTTTGGGTCATACCTGGCGATGCTCAGGGGTTATTCCTGGCTCTGCACTCAGGAATTACTCCTGGCAGTGCTCAGGGATGTTGGGATGCCAGGGATGAACCAGGATCGACTGCCTGTAGGGCAAACACCCCACGGGCTGTGCTATCACTCCGGCCCCTCCCTCAGGACTTTCCATGCTTATCTATGGGCAGCATCTTTACTGCCCAATGGCACAGGCAAAGCCCAAGGAGCCAGAGCTCAGGGAATGCGGGAAGCATAAGCACTTTTTGGGGGGCCTCCAGAGCTATTTCTTGTGACTCAGTGGACAATGGGACCATGAGAACTCCCAAGGAAAGACTGTTTTAACCTCCAGAATCTGCCACTCCTGGAGAAGCACCCTTGGGAGCCGGAATCGCCTCCCCTGCTGCGCCCCATCTGCCTGGGGCCAGAGAGGGCCACAAGGGAGGACCAGGTTTGGGGGAGGAAGCAGAGTGCACAGATGCCGCCAACCACCACATCCCTCCCAACAGAGACAGGCCCACCCCAGCAGCAGCTTCACTTCACATCAGGATCACTGTAAACAGCCCTCCCGGGGTGCAAGTAAGGTCAAGGGTCAGCCCATGCACTTGCATCCAAACAATGATATATCTGCAAGGTACTGGGCAGGCAGCTCTGGTAGAGCGAGCACAGGTGGGTCTGGCTCACAGGGTGAAGCCCACCCTCTAGTAGCGCGGTCCTTAGACAGGTGATTGTGGGAACGCCCGCGACTAGAGAAGTTCATGCGGAGCATAGGAGGTTCACCTTGTGACTTTTAGTTGACTTAGGCATTTACAGTGTTTACTTTCACAAAGACAAATACAGGTCTTGGATGCAGTGTGTGCTCAGGCATGGGCCTTGTGCAGAGGGGCTGTGCTGGGGAGAAGGAGCTGGCACTCCATGGATCTCTAGGAACCCTTTACAAAGGACTCGGTGTGTGCGTTTGAAGAAGGAAAAGGCAGAGTAGACAGTAGGGTCCACAGGTGTGGGCCTCTTCCATGGCTATTGCTGTGAGTCTCGTTTCCATCTAGGAGGACTCTACCAGCAAGGCTGAGGTTTAGGAGACCCCAACTAGGATTCTAACAGAAAGATACTGTGTGTGTCTTTCTATTTCATATTCCGATGAAGAAACCGTTCATCAAGAGGATGGATGAATCTAAGCAAAATGGGCGAATGGATACCCAGGTGTGTGATGAGAGACAGAGGATGGTGTAGGTGCCTGAAGTGGAACATTATGAGGTGAAGATTCCACATCTAAGAAATGGGGAGACAGAGCTGTAGTAGAGCAGCTAGGCCGCCTCAGGTTTGATCCCCAGTGTCCCATATGGTGCCCTGAGCACCACCAGCAGTAACCCCTGAGCAACACCAAGTATGACCCAAAATGGAAAAAAATAGTCATAAGAAATGGGAGGAAAGTCAGAAGCCTGACTGATCCTGCGGCTAGGTATGGATACTGAAGTGGAAACCTGGAGTCAGCTCATGAAACCACAGAAGCGTAGAGGGTCCAGGCCTTGGCCAGTTGAGCTAAGGAATATTGTACAGGAGAGTCTTTTCTTTTTTTTGGGGGTCACATCCGGTGATGCTCAGGAATTACTCCTGGCTCTGCACTCAGGAATTACTCCTGGTGGTGCTCAGGGTACCATATGAGATGCCAGGGAGTGAACCTGGGTTGGCTGTATACAAGGCAAACACTCTAACCACTGTGCCCAGCCCCTGTATAGGAGAGTCTTAAGTCAAATATAGAAGCTCCTCTCAGCTCAGTTCCTCAAGGTAGCCCAGGTGAGTTGGTTGAGCCATCACACGGCTTGTGACAAGCAGTGACCAGTGGTGCTCAGATGGGCACAGTCAACCTTGATCTTCCACTGTGCTTCCAACAAATCAGAGTCCAGCAGTGCTTTCCTGAGTAAAACCCTGAGCTCGCTCACTGTGACAGTATCCCAGAACAGTTGCTGACCAAGTGAATCAAGAGGGAATTGAGGTCAGAAGTCCACGGGGCATGATAAGAGAATCTGTAAGTGAGATAGACTGGACAAAGTGCCCGCGCCCGTCATCATGCCAGAATCAAGACAGTGATACAACAGATTGTGCAAGAGGCCTACCTGCCCGGCTCTCCATGGCAGCAGCCCTCACACCACCACTATCTGGCCAATGGCCAGAGGTCACCCAATTCAAAGTACAAACAACATGCTTGTGGTCAACAGTTTCTTTCAGTGAGCAGACCTTCAAGGCCCCTGATGCTGGACTACAGTTCTACCAGTATCCTGGCTGTGCGACCTTGGCAAGCATGAGTGACACTGAACTTCATTTTCTCTCAAATGCACTCACAGGGGCTGGTCTTCTTGTGCACTGCCAAGGATTCCAAGTGCCCAGGAAAGACTAACTCCCTCCTTCTCCTCCCCTTCCTACAGTTGCCAGCACCTGGTCCATATCTTTTGCTCTATATCGACATTGCCCAAGTGGAGAGATGCTTGTGCTTCTCATGCTATATCCGTTCTTTTGCATAAATAAAGGATCTGAGCAACTTCAATTTCTTTCAATCAAGGATTTCTAGCATGCTGAGTTCAGCCCCTTTAAGGCAGGCATCTCGTGCATACCACATCCACTATCATGTCACCACAGCCTGACCTTTAGCACTCATGGACTTACTCAAACCTGTTGAACAGGGAGCCTGGGATGCATAGGGCCCTCTACCAGGGACACCAGGAAGGGAGAGTCCATCCTGGGAGGAACAGTCTAGGTCACGCCTACAACACAACACTGTGAGAGTAGTGATGAATGAATTCTGGGTTTTGGGGGAGCAGGTCACCCAGAGGGGACGCACTGGGACAAGGTCATCTCAGACTGCAGCCCCTGGGGGTGTCTACATATAGGTTGGCCAAACTTACAAGACAGACAGAGCAGAAACAGCTTTCGGGATTTCTAGAGAATTGCCAGAGCTTTATTTGGGAACTTGCCTAACTAGAGTTTCTCCCAAAAAGTCCCCCCTAGAGATGGGGAAGATTTTTTTTGTGTGTGTGTGGTACAACAGTAAAACAACACTTTTAAACAATTTAGTGACTCTGAATATGTTCACAGCGTATTGGGGGGTCAGAGAGAATTGAATAGGGGTCTGGATCATATCTAGTATTTCAGCTCAGCTTGGAGCACCAAACCAAGGTCAGCAGCATGCAAGGTGAGCGCCCTGACACCTGTGTGACCTCTCCTACCGGACAGTCACAGCATTATACAACCATCACCTCAACCTAATTCCCGTCCAAATAAACCCTGCACTCATAAGCAGTTCCTCCCCATTGTTTCTCCCCCCCATTACACACACACACACACACACACACACACACACCCCTGGCAACTTGGCTCTCTGGATTTGACACAGGAGGATTTTTTAGAGACATTTTCTTTGTTTCTACTTTTTCTGACCCATGCTCTCAGCTGGACTCCGCTGGAAGCTGAAGCTCATTGCACCTTCAGAATGAAATGAGACAGAGTTCACATTCCAGCCCTCACCCTCCAGTGAGTTCAGGTTCTCTGTTTCTGAACTCTAGTTTCTTCACCTATGAAATCAAGTGCTTGCTTCATAGGATTGTCCTGAAGATCAAAAGATAAAAGACCTATAACACAGTAAGCCTGGGCTATGCAATAGAACAGAGAACCTCAATGGCAGCTGTAATATTTTTTGCGCTTCTAGAAAAATGTCCACTGGAAGTGTGGAATGAGTGTGACTCAGTTCCTGCCCATGTGACCATCCACGAAATATTTACGTATCAGCTCTCTGCCTGTCTCCTGACCTATCTTCTACCTATCTACCTGCCTACCTGCAGATCTATCCCCCTATTTTCTATCTGTATTAATTGAAGGCTAGGTAACGTGATTAGTGTAGTGTCACACTTAGGGTGCTGATGATACTTCACTGCCACCAAGTGTGCGAGCCGCTCTGCCAATGCTGCTATTCACAGCCTTTCCACCTTTCCCTTCCCCGGACCCCTGTCCCCACTTCCTGGTATTTCAGTTCTACAGTCAAGGCCAAGGGTTTGTCCCAAGCTTCTGTCATCGTTCCATGCTCTCCATTCCTTCTTGTTCCTCGCTGTCTCACAGAGAGCTCTACTACTCGTCCCTTCTCCCTGTGACTTATTTTTTTTCGTATTCCTGACTGCATAAAATCTTTTTATAGAAGTAAAATCCTCTAGGAAATTAGAGAGAAGGCGGAGTCTGTATATGAGTGGAGAGAGCATGAATTTCGGCATCAGACTGAAGTTTTACTCCCACTTTGACAAACTGGCTGCTGTGTGTCCTTGGAAAGCCACATCACCACTCTGAGCCTTCTCACTCAGAAGCCGGCCACCTCAGAAGGGCGTATGAAATGCACAGCACCCACTAGGAGCAAGCTTTAGGGCTCTGCCTCCTCTCTCCTTCCTTCCCTCTTTCTATTCACCCCAGCCCCAGTCCTCTGTACTTCCCCAACGCCCAACCTGCCTGGGGAATCTCTGCAGCCCCCACTTCATGTTTAGTACTCGGTGATATCCTGGCCTGATGATGTTTGTAAATCAACATTCAGAGGGATTGTTTTTAATCTCTGCTATTAGTCTCTGGATGTGCTGGGATACCTTGCACATCCCACCCTTTCCTGCCTCGCAGGTCACATGCTTTACTCAGACATATTACTTGCTATTCTACGAGCTATTGCAACTTTCCCCTAGGCTGGTTTTCCCTTTTATTGTGCCAGGCACACACAATCATGCCTACAGGATTTTTACACGATGACTTCTCCAGCCTAGCCTATGTCGGCCCACATACTTGTCAGAGAGATTCCACAGGGTGAGTCTGTGCGTGGCCAGGCCTGAATGTGTACAGAAGGGAGGGAAAGGCAAACGCAAATTACGCTTTCTTTCGCTCCATTCTTTTCCTTCCTTCACCCCACCCCCACTCTATCCCTCTTATCGACTGATCCACTGTGGTACTGGAGACCCAGTCCAGGGTCTTGCTGTATGAAACATGTGCTCTCTCTCAGGGTCCCATTCCCAGCTTTTCCTTTTATTTTAATCAATCAAACAACCAATCATTCAACTAATTAATCGATCAATTAATCGATTAATTAATTAGTGGTTTTTGGGTCATGCCTGGCAATGCTCAGGAATCACTCCTGGCTCTGCACTCAGGAATTACTCCTGGATGTGCTCAGGGGACCATATGGGATTCTGGGGATCAAACCCAGGTCGACAGCATGCATGGCAAACGCCCTCCCCACTGTGCTATGGCTCAAGCTCTTCCTTTTCAAATGTGTGTTTAAAGCTCTGTCTCTGGCAGAAGCCATCACTCACCTCCAGAGTGGAGCTAAAGATTCAGTGCTACAGTCAAAGTCTCTCAAACACTGAGATTCCCATTCCTACCCCGAGGTGCCCAGCCCTAACCACGTGGACGGGTCCCTCAATTCTGGAAGGCCTAAAAGTTTCTCTTCCCTTCAGCCTGGGGCCCTCACCGTATCACAGATCCAGCAGCCTACAGAGACCACTTTGCCAGCCACGTGTGGATCAGCTCTGACCTCACAGAGCCCAAATCCACCTGGACACGTGAGTCAGCACCCAGGCCAGGCAAGCGACCCAGGCCCTCAGAGAAACACACTTATCCGGACCTCACCCTGCCAAGAGGGAAGAAGAGAAAAGATCGCACAAGAGGACCCACAGGACTGCCTGTTTCTCCTGAGGAGCGTTTTCAAGAGTTCCTTGGTGGTCAAGTAGGGAACACAGCAAGCTGTGCCTCCTGACCCCGTGCTGGCTCACAAGACCTCCCTTACTACATCCCACCCTCCAGAAGGTTCCTTACCCTGTGAGGGGGCGGCATCTCTTGGTGCTTCCAGCCAACAGGGCTCCCTGGCTCTCAGTTCTTCCTGCTCCCCAGAGTCCCTGCCCCCCCACCCCTCACCCCCGTTTCCTGAGGGGACAGGCTGGCTCCAGAGCAGCCATGCGGCCAGGGGCTTCAGCTCCGAGTGTGCCGTCCTGCCGGTCTGAGCTGTCCCCAGTCAGGACATGGCCGGCTGGCTAATGTGCTCGCTCGGGACTTCACTTCCTGGTTTTGCTTTCACAACTGAAAGTGGAAGCAGCTTCTGACCAGAAGGCTAAAAGCGCCTTTTCCCTGGCTGGTTTTCAAAGCCTCTAACCCCAGCCCCTCAGGGCTGAAACCAAAAGCTGGCTGTCATCACATCTATTCTCGCTCATCCCATCACCTCCAGAGCAGGGCAACAGCTTCGGTTCCTGGCCCCTGCCCCAGAACTGACCTGAGGGGCCCCTCAGAATCCAGTGTCACAGAGGCCAGCCGCGGAGCTTCCGGCTGGAATCTTGGGACAGACAAGTTGAGCCAGGAGCCACCTGGGCACTCATGTCCACCCCCGACCAGCAGAGCCTGGCACGGTTTGCCACCCTGGCTGCCTGGCACCTCTCTCCAAGCCTCAGGCACTTCTCATAAAAACTCCCAAAAAAAAAAAAACAAGCTCATAAAGACCCTCAGGACCAGGATCAAGGACTCGCTGCCCCTTCTGACCCCCTGACCCACGCTCTTCAAACAGACTTGAAACATGGATTCTGCTGCGCACCCACCTCCATTCAAACACATTTTGTGTATTCCAGGAATGCACCCGCGCTCACGCCCTCAGCTGTCAGACTCATCCACTGCTGGTGTCTCCCAGAAAATTCCATTATGCAGATGCCAGACTGAGTGGAAAAGGCAAACAGTGTCTCAGTATTCTAGGAAAGTTGACTTGGATGTGCAGGACTCAGGGGTCTGTTCCCCTGACCCCAGGACCCGGAGTGGTCTCTCTGCCTGCATGCCAACCTGTGGTCACAGAAGGCACCCGAGCTTCCATTCTCAGATTTTGGAGGCAAAAATAAAAATGACTGCATCCTCTAACAGCCTGCCCTCATTGCATCAAGACAATGCTGCCACTCTTTAGAGCTTGATCACAATTCCTGTCCTAAAGAATACAGGTCGTAAAAGCTCCCTAAACACAGCCAGGGAAACTGAGCCACAATCTCCATGAGCATGAGAATGATGCACACCTTTGGATGGTACCAAAAGATGAAACCCTGCACTTGGTTTCAGGAGCTCATTTGCCCGAATCTCTTCCTCCAGCAGGGGAGGCAGAATAGGACCGTGTCCTAGTACCCTAGCGCCCTGGTTCCTCTCCTGGGCACTGCCTGCTTTTGACAGTACGATAAAGTGCTTGGGATCAGAAGATGAGCTTTGCAGCAGTCTGAGTGAGTGATAGTACAATGGGTAAGGCATATGCCTTGCATGTGGCCAACCTGGGTTTGATCCCTGGTACCCCCACATGGTTCTCTGAGGCCCTCTGGGAGGAGTGATCGTTGAGCACAGAGTGAGGAGTTAGCCTTGAGCACTGCCAGATGTGACCCCCCAAACAAATAAAAAAAACAAAAAAAAAAAAAAAGATGATCTTTGCTTTTTCGTTCTTTCTCTTTTTCCTCCCTCTCTGCTCCCTTGCGTCCTTCCCTCTATTTCCCTCCAGGATTGAATGTTCAAGTTCAGAAGGGTCGGGGTCATTCTCAAGTTCTAGCTGAATTTCTACTCAGTTCTCTGTGCACTAGCAGTACCCCGAGGTTTGAAGGATTTACAGAAGGTTTTGGCAACTCCCAGCACCTGGAGCAGGCTTGGTCAGGACTCAAACTCTAGCCGCGAACTGCCACAGGTCCTGGAGCCCATGTCCTGCCCCTTACCAGCAGTGGGGCCCATTAGCATCGTCTTGGACATGGAAACACTCTACCTACCTGGTTGGAGGTGTTGTGAGGAGAGCCGACACACAACCACCTAGGACAGAAAAGGGAGCCCAAGAAGTCCCTTCTCTGCATACCCACACCAACAGATAAGGCCTTCTTTGTTCCGTTTGTTTGGGGGACACACCTGGCAGAGCCTAGGGCTTACTCTTGGCTCAAAGTGTGGGACCAGAGATCAAACCTTGATCAGGAGAATGCAAAGCAAGTCCTTACCTGCTTCGCTATTTCTCTGGCCCAAGAAACTTTCTTCTCCAATACTTACAGAAATTTCCGAATAGAAGAGGCAGACCCACATCCTGGCGTTGACCATAACCTAAAATGTTTTCTGTCTGTTTCCATGACATTCAGTATAAGAAGCCACCGTCTCTCCAGTTCTCTGTCCCACCAGTGTTTGGACAGTGGGACGTCTCTACCTTCTCTTCCACTGCGTTTTCTCTGCCTCCCACGTGAGCTGGATTTCTTAATCAAACATATTCTGTTGTCAAAGAGCCTCAGAACAGAGTATGTCCCACCTCCTCTGCAAACCGTCTCCATCCCCCATAGAGTAAATGAAGGTAGAGCAGGTCTGGCATTGTCACTTACCTCTTATGAATGCTCGCTTTCTGGGTCCAGCAAAAAGTGCTTCTGACAGCTGCCCGTCCTGGTTCAGTGCTGCATTCAGGCACCTCTGCCCTTCCCACAACTCCTGGGGACAGGACCACACCTGAAGCCAATGCCTACCGTCTGAGAGTGGCCAGCAAACTCCCCTGAAACCTTTGAACCTGTTGCAATAGAGGTTCAAAGGTGGATGTTACCTGTTCAAACACTCATAGTAACCTCCGACAGTGAGAAGTGTAGAATTTGGCAAAAGGTTAAAACAGGAGATCGTTATGCAATGGACTTAAGAGGAAAGAAAAAAAAAAAGGCAGCGCTTAGCTCAGAAGCTAACATTTAATAAGCAAAATATTTTACCAGGCCCATACAAAAAAAGTAGCTTGGAGGGAATTATATATCTTTTCATTTTTCTTTCTGGAAAAATTCTTGAGATTTTATATATATATTTATTCTTATATTTATATTTATATCTATATATATTTCTTTTTAAAGAATAAGGTCCAGATTTTTTTCTTTTAAAAAGTGCTCCTTGAGCTTTGGGTGAGAGAAAAATGAAGGTTTTCCCCCCACAAATGATCCCAGATCTAATTTGGGGTTCAGATAAGCCAAAGTTGGCCTTGAGAGATCAGGCTGCTTCCAGAAGGGAACTGTGATCTTGGCAGAATTAGAACGTCTTCATGACGACCGAAAGCACATCTGCACACTCTAGATTCTAGAGCAGGGTTGAGAGGCAGCCGCTCCACCCACTGCTTGGTGCCCCTGAAGAGGCGCTCATGGGGTCACTCTCCTCTTTCCATTTTGATGTTGCCAGTCACCATACTCAAAAGTCTGCGTGCCTGCCAGGCGTCATTACTAAACCAAGTCAAGAACTGTGGGTCAGAGACACCCTGCAGACGTGACCACTCTCTTCTTTAGATGAAGCCATGGAAACCAGCAATACACATTTAGTTACTAATTGAGGCCAAACATGATTCAGGGCCTCAGACAACCCATGTAGTTCTTCTGTCCCTCCTGTGTTGTTTTGTAGCGTAGGGCTCATTTAATCATCAGCAAACTGTAACACACTTGAACCCATTCTGGGTTCCTGGATCGGCAAAAATTCGAAGAACCACAATGGGTTTCTTTGTATTGTATTTGTTCAGAAACCCAGTATCAAAATCAGAAGCCAATCCCACTTCCTGCTGCATGGAGGACTGGCTGGCTCCTACAATGTCTTTTATTTATTTCTTTTATTTCTTTATTTACTTTTTTTTGCCAGATTCTCAAGAAGTCTTAAAGGTATGAACTCATGAAGGTCACTTACTGGCCCTGCTTTGTTTCAGGGCCAGTAAGTAAAGGTCACCTAAGAACAGGTAAATGAAACAGATTTCAGTAGGAAGTGACTCCTTTCACTGGACTCATGCCTAGGCAGGTTAAGTGGCAACTCTCTAATGACTTTTGATGTCACACTTATGAGATGCTCCAAGCCAGTGGTGACCCTCGCTCCTTTATTTTCATTCATTCATTCATTCATTCATTCATTCATCTATCCATCCATTTATCTATTATTTATTTATCTATCTATCTATCTATCTATTTATTTATTTATTATTTGTGCTTTTTGGGTCACACCCAGCAATGCTCAGGGGTTACTTCTAGCTCTGCACTCAGGAATTACTCCTGGTGGTGGTCAGGGGATTATATGGGATGCTGGGAATCGAATCCGGGTCAGTCACGTGCAAGGCAAATGCCCTACTCGCTGTGCTGTCACTTTGGCCCCCATCAATTTTATTTGCATTATAAATACTGTGATTTACAAAGTTTCTCATTATACAGTTGTTTCAGGCATTTAGTGTTTCAACACAACCAGTGTGACCTTCCCTCGACCAATGTCCCCATTTTTCCTCCCATTCCCAACCTGCCCCCGTAGGCTCATTACAAGTTTAGTTTATATTATCTCTTCCCACAAAACTTGAAGAAACAGTTAATAGAATGATCAGAAAATAAATCAGTAAGAACCAATTTGTGATTGCTATATGATTTTAATCTATGTAAATAAGGAAAATAAAGCCTTATTTTTAGGGTTTTAAAATAAAACCCTTTAATACAATATAATAAAATGCTTATTTTCATTACATAAATACGTTTTCAACTCTGGAATCCAAAGTATATGACATCAAATTTTTATTTATTTATTTATTTATTTTTGGGGTCACACCCGGCAATGCTCAGGGGTTTCTCCTGGCTCTGCACTCAGGAATTACTCCTGGCGGTGCTCGGGGGACCATATGGGATGCCAGGGATCAAACCCAGGCTGGCACGGGCCGGCCTCGTAAGGCAAACGCCCTACCACTGGACTGTCGCTCTGGCCCCTCAAATTTTATTTTATATTCGGATCTCATTATGGCAACAGTCATGTCTTTCCTGTCATTAAAAATCTTTTAAAGAAATTCTGTACTAATATATTTTGGAGTTTACATGAAATAAGTAAGTTCTATTTATGTAAAATTTCCCCCTACACTTTATATAAACACTGGTTTGCAAACTTGTTTATGATGCTTTGTTATAGGCATTCAATTTTCCAACACCAATCCCACCACCGTTATCACTTTCCCTCTACCATTGTCTCCAGTTTTCCCAAACACCCCTCAAACCTACCCATATCAGTTCCACTCTCTCTTTTTCTCTCTCTCTCTCCCCCTCTCTCTTTCTCTTTCTTTCTTTCTTCTCTCTCTCTCTCTCTCTCTCTCTCTCTCTTTTTACTTTCCTGGGAGTCATACCTGGTGATGCTTAGGGGTTGTTCCTGTCTCTGCACTCAGGAATTACTCCTTGCCGTGCTTGGGGGACCATATGGAATGTCGGAATTGAACCTGGTTCTGCTGCATGCAAGGTGAACACCCTACCCAACTGTACTTTCACTCCAACAGCACAATCATTTTTTTATATTGTTTGTTATCAATAAATTGCTAACAGAATAATAAAAATACATTTCCTAAGGAAAAAAATGAGTGTGAGTTGTTGGATCTCACCATGGAGACATTAAGTCCTTGTCTGAGGCATTCCTAAATTATTATCATTAAAGCCTTCTGTGTGACTGTTTGGTTAGTCAAGATTGGTTGTCTATTATGTTACAGCCCCTTCAGCCTAGTGGGCTACTACTGGATTATGAGTGCTGTAGAGCTTGGAGATGTCACATGGCTGCAAGATGGCTGCATGCTCTAGGAAGTCCAGAATTTCTAACTGAGTGGTACAGGTGGAGTTAAACTTCAGCAGGTTAATTGGGTGAGGTTTGGTACCAAGACAACAGAGTCTGGCTGAGGTCTGGCAGGGATTCTGGAGTGTGGGAGTGAGTGGTTATTGGGGCTCTGTTTGGGCAGGCCCTGGGGTAGCTCACCCCCTCTTAGTGGGTCACTGTTTTTTTTTTTTTTTTTTGGGTCACACCTAGCAAGGGATTACTCCTGGCTCTGCACTCAGGAATTACACCTGGCAGTGCTCGGGGACAGTATGGGATGCTGGGGATTGACCCCGGGTCAGCTGTGTGCAAGGCAAATGCCCTACCTGCTGTGCTATCTCTCCCGCCCACTTTTCTTACGAGCATTCACAACCTCAATGACTGATGAACTAGTCTGTAGGCTAGTGTTTGTAGGCTGGTGGTTAGAGTTTGAACCTCCTTATGGTTCATATTCCAGGTGTGGACAACATTTGGAGGCCATTGTAGCTGTGCTTTCAATCAAGAAGCCCCGCCCTTCCAGGAACCCACTATTTTATATTTTGGCTTTTTTTTTTTTCTTTCTTGCTTTTTGGGTCACACCCGCGATGCTCAGGGGTTACTCCTGGCAGTGCTCGGGGACCATATGGGATGCTGGGGATCGAACCGAGGCCGGCATGGGCTGGCCACGTGCAAGGCAAACACCCTACCCGTTGGACTATGGCTCGGTCCCGAATTTTTTGGCTTTTTTGGGGAGGTCACAACCAGTGATGTGCAGGGGTTACTCCTGGCTTTGGAATAAGGAATCACTCCCTGTGGTATTCAGGACAGTATGGGATGCTGGGAATCAAACCCAGGTCAGTCACCTGCAAAGCAAACCCCCTACCAGCTATACTGTTGCTCCAGCCCTGGGACCCCACTACTGACAGGTGAAAGAGATGGAATTAGGGGCAGACTTGGCTCAAGTACCTTTTGGAATCATGAATCAGCAGGACAAGGTGACACAGAAAATGCTTCTGTGCTGGGGAAGAAAGTTGTTACTCAAGACCGGTAGGCAGGAAGGCCCCACGGAAGACTTGGGCCAGCGCAAGAGTTTCTGTTGCTCACTGCCCCACTTTCCCATTATGTCTAGGGTGACCAGAGCTGTATAGTAGCCCAGTTACAGAAGCCATGTGGGCACGAATGAGGGAGGAGAGGGTGACATCATCTGACCCAACCTCCTAAGCTGTATTCTCTCGTGGAGGGGACCTGAGTCTGTGGGAGAAGAAGCAGCAATCTTTTTTTTTTCTTTGCAGTCTTTCTCCAACAGTAACAATAATGGACCTCATTCCCAACAAATGGAGACATTACTGGTGCCAACTCAAGCAAATGATGAACAATGGGAAGACAAGTGATACAAGTGAAACAAGTGAACCTTTCTCCAGCAATACATATTTAGAATTCAACGGGAAGGAGGGACAAAAGAAATCACCCAACAGATGCTTTTAAAAGTGCACGCGTGGGGGAGCCTGAGCCTAATAGACAAAGAGGGCATTTGCCCTGCATGCAGTCGACTGGGATTGGATACCAGCATCCCATATGGTTCCCCGTGTACCACCAGGGAGAGATTCTGAAGTGCAGAGCCAGGAGTGACTCCTGAGCATTGTTGGGTTTGACCCAAAAAGCCAATCAATCAATCAATCAATCAATCAGTCAATCAATCAATCAATAAAAGTGCACACCTGGGGGAACCAGGGCACATTGGTGTTGGGAAATGTGTACTGGTGAAGGATGGGTGCTGGAACATGTATAACTGAGACCCAATCATTAACAGCTTTTTAATGACTCATTGTCGGGGATGCCGCTGGGGTCCCCGACAGTGTCAGGACAGAGGTTCTCTTCTACCTCCGAGGGACGCCAGGGGAACAGATGAAAACTCACGAGTCCGGTGCAGTTCCAAAAAAGGCTTTGAATAGTACAAAAGTTCTTCCACAGCACTCCAATATAATGAACAAACTCTAGCTCTGGTCTGAACTTAGACCATACAAAAGAGCCTAAGTCTCCCACCAAAGAGAGAGGATCTCACCCAAGCTGAGTCCTACCCAGAAGGAGCCAAACGCCAAAGAGCAAAAGCCAAAAGCCACAGGAGACAAAAGCCGAAAGCATAAAGGCCCAGGAGCCTCAAGTCAGTCTCCTTATATACACCAAAAGTAATCCAATTTGTGACAGGGAGGGTCATGTCAACAAAGAACCCTAAACAGAGTGTAGAAGAGCAGTGCCACACCCTATTGCAGGTATAAACAAAGGTTATGCCAAGGACTAATCCCGAGATTATCTCTTATGTAAAACACTGGAGAGAGATAGAGAGATAGAGAGAGAGAGAGGGCTGATATAAGTAATACATCTTAATTTCATGAGCTTCATATAATCTAAATGGTACCCACAAGGTCCTTCTTATTATTATCTGCACCAGGGTGATTCTGAGTATCTTGTTCTCGTGTACTGAAAGGGTCACACTTGCCTGCTTAGAGCAAACTAGTATGATCCTTCCTGTAGTCTTCCTATAGTCTCAACTTTGCACTTGCTTGTGACAGGACTAATGGAGATGTTACTAGTGCCCACTCGAGCAAATGGATGAACAATGGGAAGACAGTGATACAGTGATAGTCTCAACGTAGCCAGGATGGTAGTCTCCTGGTAAATTCTAACTGTCCCACGCTGGGTGCAGTGGGTATAAAGAGGAGCTGTGCCCAATCTAGAAAACAAAGAAGTCTTAGTAGATGTATAAGTCAGAAGTTATTCAATCAAGGTGACTTCTGTAACTGCCACACCCTCTAGCAGTGTTTACATAGAAGAGAGGTTTCATTAGAATGAACCTTGACTTAAATAAGATTAAGCTGGGAGTGGGCAAAACAACAAAGCTCCCAGATTAGCTAAACCTGTCCTCCAACAACTCAACACATAGTGATTCAATAAAATAAAATTAAAAAAATAAAAATTTAAAAAGTGAGCACCTTCATTGCTTTTAGGTCATTCACAAGTGAGGTACTGAGGTACTTGGGATATCACTGTATCACTGTCTTCCTGTTCATCATTGATTTGCTCGGCGGGCACCAGTAACATCTCCATATGGCCTGACTCATGATAGTAGAGCCCAAGGGCATCTGCTTGCTCCAGGAACATAAAGCACCTCAAACCATTCCATCAGGTCATGGGAATGAGGTCTATAATTGTTACTGGTATTTGGCATATCAAATACGACACGGATAGCTTGCCAGGCTCTGTTGTGTGGGTGGCATACTCTGTAGTCACCTCTGATCTCCAGCATTTATTGATGAACCGTGTGGCGGAAGCAGCCGTGCAAACCGGGCTGTGATCAGCTCTTCTGCTGGGTGGAAGAGCAGCAGATTGTTTTTCTTTCATAATAAGTAACAATATAAGTAACACTTAAAAGGGGAAAGAATTCGCGGGAGTGATAGCCCAGCGGGTAGGCCGTTTGCCTTGCACTTGGCCGGCTTGTGCTGGCCTGGGTTTGATCCCTGGCATCCCCGAGCACCGCCAGGAATAATTCCTGAGTGCAGAGCCAGGAGATATATATATGTACATATAAACATACAAGCACATAAACCAGAAGAGAGAAATGTGTGTGTGTGTATATATACTCATATATACATAATATTTACGTATATATACACATATGTGAATACATATACACACACTCCCCAGATGGGAAAATACAAATAGGGCAACCAGCCATAGCATGCAGAACCTCAGAAACAACTGGGAGAGCTGGCATTCAGCTCTCCCTAGCCCAGCTGACAATGAGGCTCCCAGGAGACAGATGGGTTTTGGGTGTTGGCCCATCACCTCTGGGGGTCCGGAAGCAGCCAGATGAGACTTGCCCACCACAATAGCTGCCATTTTCGCTGTCTGTATGCTACAGCACATTAGAACCCGCCCAGGAGAGATGCCGATCTCAAGACCATATAAACAGAGTAGCCGAGTTCTGAGCCCAGGTAGGCGGCTCTCAGAACTGGAACTCACTGGGCATTCATCAGATGGAGCTGGGGCCACCCCTTCCCCTCTCTATCTTGTTCAGGAGCCCAGTGGCCCCGCCCAGGAACTGCCCCTGGGTGACCAGCCATAGCATGCAGAGCTTCAGAAGCAACCGGGAGAGCTGGCATTCAGCTCTCCCCTAGTCTGGCTGACCATGAGGCTCCCAGGAGGACAGATGGGTTTTGGGAGTGGGACCATCACCTCTGGGGGCCCCCGGAAGCAGCCAGATGAGATTCACCCATCACAACAGCCGCCAATTTCGCTGTCCAGACTCGGTCCATCAAACTAGTGGAACCACTCATGTTCTAGAATATACTACATTCCACGATGTGTGTAGGAAAGGTAGGCAGGAGGGAGAGATAGAGAGAAAGAAGTTACAGAACCCGTCATGGAGTTGGGCTGGGGAAGAGGGGGCATTGGTGATGGGGGGATGTGCACGGGTGGAGGGATGGGTGTTGAAACACTATAGAACCAAACCTCAAGCATGGTCATCTTGTAACTGTATGTATAAATGTGGTGTAATAAAATAATTAATTTATTTTTTTATTTTTTTCTTTTTTGGGTCACACCTGGCAATGCTCAGGGATTACTCCTGGCTCTACACTCAGGAATTACTCCTGTCGGTGCTCGGGGGACCATATGGGATGCCGGGATCGAACCCAGGCTGGCATGGGCCAACCGTGTGCAAGGCAAAAGCCCTACGTGCTGGACTATCGCTCCGGCCCGAATTTAAAAAAGAAAATGGGAGCTCAGAGACAGGAGAGTAAGTTTCCTTGATCCCAAGGCTTGATCAAGAGGTCATGAAGGTGACAAAAGGATGAGGTTTATTAGAAAAAAAAGTTAGAGGCTATTTGGAAAATCAAGTGATTTCCAGCTTTTTTTTTTTAAAGGAGCAATTTTAAGGAAGTTGATCACAAAGCAAATCTTAGAGCAGGTTAGAGGGGTGGGGGGGGGAGAATGAGTCTATCAGGGCACCCAGTGTTAGTTAAGCGCCTTAAAGGGGAACTTTTGTTTTCTTTTCTCCGGGCACATCTCTTTGACTCCACTGTTCTCCCTGCATTAACATACGCCTCAGAGACCTGGGTCCTACGTAAAGCAGGATAAGAATGCTATTCGGGTCTCCCAGAGAGGAATCGAAAGAGTTATGCTTGGAATATCACACCTCACTCAAGTGAGAGAAGGAATCGGAGTTCGACCTCCATCGCTGTTCCAGAATCAGGGATGCTGTCTCATTTGCCAAGGCATCGAAAATCAGATGGGCTAGACATGTAATGCGATTTGGAGATGACCGCTGGACTAGAGCTGTTACCGACTGATCCCACGGGATGTCAAAAGATCACGTGGCCGCCCACTCACAAGATGATCAGACTTCCTTGTCAAGACCCTGAAGGAATGGTTTGAAGCTCTTCATATTCCTGAATCAACCAGATGCCATTGGGCTACATTGGCACGTGATAGTGTCCAATGGAAATGTTACTGGTTCCCGCTAGAGCAAATCTGTTGCAGGACTCCTAAGGGCGCGCTGCATCTGCTCTGGATTGCCTCCCACAAATCACTCCGTAGATAAGGGGGTAGTCTAAATGTGGCAGTTTATCCGACCATGTATGCTGTACTAGCTGGTATAAATATTCTCCCATGCTATCACAATCATCGTGGGACTAGCTAGATCTTACCAGCATATTAGCCTGGCCACGTAGGACACCTAAGTAATTAGACCAGAGAGAAATGCTGTTTGCTTCCAAGCAAACAAGCATGGCTCCCTGATATACTCAAAGGCAACTAAAATATAAAACTACAATGAAGTAGAGGAGACTTGTGAAGGCTTGGAGAAATATTTAACTGGCATTGGTGTTGGTCAAGGTACAGAGACATGCCATCTCAGAAACCCCCTTCTCTACACTACAAAAGCATTCCTAAGCAGATTTCGGCTCAAAACATTAGCACAGCAAAGGCCCTAGGTGAGGTGCAGGGAGGGATTACCTAAGGGCATTGGACCCTCCCTGCTTTCCATAACAGTGGGAGGAAGGTCTGAGTTACAGGGATATAAACTAGCCGGTTCCCGCTCTCGCCCCTTTTCTTCTTCCTTGTGGGATCTGTCTCCTTGTGAGCGTTCATTCCCCTTGGAAGCTTTTACACGTGGTGGTCGCCATCTTGGCCTACACGTAGCTGGGGTTCTAGCCTGGAATCCTAAGCATCGGGTTTTTCCTTTTTGCTGATTTGTATGCCTGAACCTGTGATAAGTAAAGCCTTTTAAAACTGCATCGGATTCCTGAGTTTTCATCCGTTCCTCGCCGGCTTCGGGGGTAGAAGGGAACTTGCTTCCCGGCACTGTCGGGGACCCCGCGGGCGCCCCGACACAAATCGATGAATAACGGGATACAAGTGATCAAGTGAAGATCACACCCAGTGGTGCTCAGGGTTTACTCCTGGCTCTGCACTCAGAAATTTCTCCTGGCCATGCTCTGGGGAGACCATATGTAATACTGTATGGAAGCCAGGCCAGCTCTGTGCAAAGCAAATCACCTGCCCATTATCCATCACTTCAGCCTCCTTAAAGGGGGTGTTGTGCAGACTCAGAGACTTGCTGAATCTAAGGTAGTCCTTTTCCAAGCTCTTTCCCAAGAGAACTGGGATTTCACCTTTTGTTTGTTTGTTTTCTCTGTGGGTCATACCCAGCGATGCTTAGGAGTTACTCCTGACTCTGCACTCAGGAAACTATATGGGATGCCAGGGATTGAACCTGGGTCGGACTGTGGGCAAGGGGAATGCCCTTCGCTGTACTATCACTCTAGCCCTAGGGATTTCACCTTTTAATAAAGCCTCTGCCCACAGAATCTAAAAGATTAATTCTAGACTCTAACACTGTTTAGGAGTACTTGGATTCAGATTGCTGAGCAAAGCTCTTTGTGAACATTCCTGGGCAAAGACGTGGAATGAAGAGAAGAAACATGCAATGTACGGATGTCTAGAATAGTGGGCGCCTGGGCAGCACTTCTTAGGGAAGAGTCTTGCTTTGGTAGCAAACCGTCTTTAAATTCAGACAACTGAACCAGGAAGCAGAGAAGCTAGAGGTTTCATTCATGCATGTTTGCATCAGCTAAACTACTTGGAATCATACTACTCACATAGTAACGAAGGGTCAAAAAGACAGAAGTCTCGTCCTAGCTCCACCATGTAGAAGGGCAGAGTTAGTGACAGCACACAGTGGGCAGGAAGAGAGCCAAAATGGACTGACCTTTAGCTTTCCACATGGCAGAGCTGACTTTGAAGTTTACCCTTTTACTGCGATGTGACCAGGAAGGGGTGAAGTCCCTTAAACAGCCTCTCAACAGGCATGTCATAATTGGCCATTCCAATGATCAAAATTCCATACCCACCCTCGACTTGGTTATCTGATGTTTCAAAAGGCTAATAGCACTCAAAGTGCACCGTGCTGCGGCACAGTCTAAGGTTTCCGTCAGCTCCTCTCTGGAGAAGGGCACCTTTCAGATCGTGATCATGAACCTGACCAAGTGCTACCCATGCGGCCACATGTGATCAGGCTTTGTCTGCAACATCTCATTTAACCTGATAGAGATCAAAAGAGTTTCTTTGGCAAGAGAGGGAAGGTTAAGAGAGGTCAAGGGACTTGACTGGGGCACGTGGCAGAGCATGAAATTTTCTGCTCTGGAACCCAAGCAGGCATCTGTGTTGAATATGATCTACCCCAAGACCCTTTGAAATTTTGTGTGTCTGTCTGCACTCTTAGGAACTTTCCTTGGTTGCTCCAAGAAGACTTATCACCCAGAGAGCTTATGGGCGGAGCTGATGAATAAGAGTCCTAACATTGTGTGACTTGAGCAGCTGTTAGTGAGTGGGGCGGAGTTATAATGATGTCAGGCATCCCCCCCCCCCAAATATGTCTGTTGGAGGATCTAGGAGTATAGCTTAGAGCACTGGAGGACACATTTTGCATTCTGAGTATCACGAGATTTATCCTCACTTTCAAAATAATAATTGGATTTATTGGAGATGTTTTTAAAAGCATGTGTGGGAGCTGGAGAGATAGAAAGGCACATTGGGCGTTTTGCTTGCACATGACTGACCCAGGTTGAAACCTCAGCACCCCACAGAGTCCCCTGAGACCACCAGGAATGATAAGAGCCTGAGACAGGTATAAGCCCTTAGCATTGCTGAGTATGGTCCCCGAAATAAAATAAATAAATAGGTAACGCATGTGGCGTGTACTCTTAAAATTTTTTAAATTGTAGGGCAGGAGCGATAGCCCAGCGGGTAGGGCGTTTGCCTTGCACACGGCCGGCCCATGCCGGCCTGGGTTCGATCCCCAGCATCCTATGTGGTCCCCTGAGCAATGCCAGGAGTGATTCCCTGAGTGCAGAGCCAGGAGTAACCCCTGAGCATCGCCGGGTGTGACCCAAAAAAGCAAAAAAAAAAAAAAAAAAAATTAAATTGAATCACCATAAACTACAGCTACAAAGTTATTTATGATTGAGTTTTACATATATGAAGCTGTGCGAAACTAAATTATGATGATGCTCAACATCAATCCCTGACCAGTGCCCACTTCCCTCCACCAATGTGCCCAGTTTACCTCCTGTTCTCCCGCCTGCCCCTTAGCAGGCACTATTTTTCTTTTCTGCTTTATCTCCTTTCAGGCACTACGGTTTACTCTACTGTCCCACATGGGAAGCACTCATGAACTCAGGTTCATGACCATAATGAGCTGAAAGAAAAACGTTAGGCTGTGGCTCAGCAAGATGCACTTTGCGTGCTGTCGGGGATGCCGCCGGGGGTCCCCAACAGTACCAGGAAGCGAGTTCCCTTCTACCTCTGAAGCCGGGCGGGAATGGATGAAAAATGAGGAATGCTTTACTTTAAGTAAAGCATGAAAGTAAAATGCTTTACTTATCACAGTTTCAGGCATACAAATCAGCAATAGGAAAAACCCTGTGCTTAGGATTCCCGGCTAGAACCCCAGCCACGTGTGGGCCAAGATGGCGGC
This sequence comes from Cryptotis parvus, assembly GCA_021461705.1. Lineage (NCBI taxonomy): Eukaryota > Metazoa > Chordata > Mammalia > Eulipotyphla > Soricidae > Cryptotis > Cryptotis parvus. The sequence goes on along the minus strand of JAJIBD010003820.1, from coordinate 10,620 downwards.
CACCATGTGTTAAGGCCCTGTAAAGAGGAGACAAAGACAAGACTCCCAAGAAGAGTACAAGCCCCAAAAAGAGAGCCCACAAAAGAGAGCGAGAGAGGAAGCAGGCTAGTTTTATACCCCCTGCAACTCAGACCTCCCACTATTATGGGAAGCAGGGAAGGTCAAATGCCCTCAGGTAATTTCTCCCAATACCTCACCTAGGCCCTTTTAGATGCTAATGTCTTGAGCCAAGATCTGCCTGGAAATGCCTTTATAGGGTAGAGAAGGGGGTTTCTGAGATGGCATGCCTCTGTACCAAAGACTATACTAATGCCAGTTAAATATTTCTCTAAGCCTTCGCAAGAGTCTTGTCTTTACTTTACAGTAGCTTTGTATTTTAGTTGTCTTTGACTTAGGGGAGCCATGCTTGCTTGCTTGGAGGCAAACAGCATTTCTCTCTGATCTAATTACTTAGAGATCCAATGTGGCCAGGCAAATATGCTGGTAATCTCTAGCTAAGTCCCACGATGATTGTGGTAGCATGAGAGAATATTTATACCAGCGAGTACAGAATACATGGTCAGATAAACTGCCACATTTAAACTACCCCCTATTACGAAGTGACCTGCAGGAGGCAATCCAGGGCAGATGCAGAGGCTCTTAGGTGTCCTGCAACAGCATGCCATCAGCCTTTTGAAACATCAGATGTCATTTGACCTCCTTTCAGCACCTCTTCCTGGTCCAGAGTGACCCTTCCCTCTATCACTGTCACAGTGGGTATACGCTTGATAATGCTGATTCAGAACAAAGGTTCATTCTCTTAATGCACGTAGACCATAGGCAAGAGGCATATTCCCCAGGGACAGTACAGAATATGCTATGACCCCCTCAGGTAAACCTGAAAATGCCTCACACCCGTTGCATTTTTTTTTCTGTTGTTTTTGGGTCATATCTGGCATTCATTGGGGGTTGCTTCTAGTGCAGTGCTCAGGTGTGCTTGTGCCTGGCAGTGTTTGGGCAACTGTGCAGCACCAGGAATCGAACTCAGGGCTTCTGAGGGCAAAGCATTTGCTCTGGCCCTTTGCACCTCATTTCCAATTCTGGTCATACTTGCGGCTTTTGCAAGTCGGAAGCTTTGAAAGCTGAACTTTCTCTTCTTCTCTTTTTTGTTTTGTAGTGCTCAGGACCAAACCTGAGGGATCTCATATGTCCAAAGTAAGTGCTCTACTGCTGAGTCACATCCCTAGTCTCTTGCTCTGATTTTTACTGCAGCAGGATTTGTACATTTGGGTTTATGCAACATCCGTCCTACAGATCTGTGGGACTGCTTGATCTGGTTATAACTCTGCCCACTCACTAACACCTGCCCTGTCACGCAGTGCTGGAACCCCTATTCATCTCTCTCTGCATGTGCATACACACACACACACACACACAACAAAACACACACACCAACTCTCAGGGTGATTACTCATGAGGGGACTGAGATTTAGATTGTGGAGCATGTTGGAATCAGCTGACCTCACCATTAACCTGTACTCCAAACCATTCTGCTTCACATCCCACCCCTCACAGGTGGCCGGAGAAACCTCAGAAAGGATTATTTGGGGTAGAGGGTGAGTGGCAGGTTACCAATACCTGCCTCTAGCTCAGACTTTCAGGGCATTGTCTTTTCTTTGCCAGCAGAGGTTCCCTGGTTCTGAGGACTGAGAGAAAATAACCCAGATTGCTAGGCTAGGAACCTCTTGGGGAGTCTTTAAGAGGCTCAGAGCGGAAATGCCAGGAAATGGGAGGGGCTCTAGTTTCTCCAAGCAAGAAGGGAAGAGGGTGGGGGAGTCAGGGGACATCCGGTCTCACTTGATTTCTCTGTGTACCAGAAAGAAGGTCCCCAGGGTCCCCCAGGTCCTCTGTGGTCTGGGAGGAAGAAACCCATGATTTCTACAGGCCAAAAGCATCACGCCAGAAAGCCTTGGTAAAGCCAGGACAACATTTCTTATTCCCCAGAGTCTGAGGGACTGTCAGTACAATGTGTTCTTGGAAAACGCCGACATTTACAGCAGGTGGCTGGGACGGTAGGACATTGCTAACTGACCATCATCTAGCTCTTGGTGGTCGAGAAGATGAATCAAACTCTTGCCCCTTCCTCACCAGTTCTTTCTAGAGCTTTTGGCTTCATATGAAAGATGTGCTGGGGGACAGGGTAAGATGGGGGAAGAGAAAGACTGTGGGAATCAATATTCAGAACAGAAAACCTGGCGTTTCAGTTAGACCGACCCACTCAACCTCAAGGCCAAGAGAACTGGCAAGTGTAGAAGAGAAGCCGAGATTATCCAAAGCAGCCACTTGGTTACCAAGGACTTGCTTTTGTGGAAAGGAATCAGCCAAAGGCCAGAGGAAAAGCCCCTTTCAGCTACTCAGGGACAGTGGCAGGGGTGGTTGAAAGTCCTAAAGGACAGATACCCTCTGAGGGTTGAGATTTTTTTTTATCGTGTGTGTGTGTGTGTGTGTGTGTGTGTGTGTGTGTGTATGGGGTGGTGCACACGCCAATCAGTGTTCAAGACTTTCTCCTGGCTTTGTGCTCAGGGATCACTCCTGGTGGGCACGGAACCTTATGGGGGTGTGGCCAACAAACCTGGGGCAGTTGCATGTGAGGTAAGCACCTTACCCACTGTACCATCTCTCAGGCCCCTGATGCATGGTTTCCTCTCTAAAGAGACAGAAGCAATGAAGACATCCTCGACTCTTAAGTGCAGGCCAGGGCCCCATCCTCAGCTTCTAGAAGCCAGTGTGTGTGGTTAGCCAAAGGAGTGACTTTAGAGTCCAGAATTTTGCTTTCTGCTCATTTCAGACCGTTGAGCAGGAATGAGCCCATCTCTACCAGTTGAACCTTTACCTACTCTCCTCCAGCTTGTCAAACATTCACTTCCTAGGGCTCCCCTGACTCAGTGTCTGACTCAGGGGCAGCTCCCCCAAACCTTCACAAGAGCTGACACACAGGGAAACGAAGCTCACACCCAGACAGGAATTGCACTTGCTTCTGGGAAAGTGGGTACAAGACGTGCTTGACCTTGAGAAACATTCCCTCTAGGAAAATGCTAGCAAGGCCAGGTAGGGGACTCCCAGAAGCCTGGAGAGCTTAGCTAGTTCTGAATACACTGGTGTCCCAAAGGATTAGGCAATGAACTGGCCGCCATGGCCCCTACCCAGTTCTTCACCTCTATGTCATAGAAAACAGCATTTCCCTCCTCTGTGATCACTTGATCACTTGATCACTGGAACTCCCGTTATTCATCGATTTGCTCCAGCGGGCACCAGTAACATTTCCATTGGGCGCTATCACATGCCATTGTAGCCCAATGGCATCTGGTTGATTCAGGAATATGAAGAGCCTCAAACCGTTCCTTCAGGGTCTTGACAAAGAAGTGTGACCATCTTGTAGGTGGGCGGCCCACGTGATCCTCCTCTGTGAAGCCTCCAGCTTATGTCTTTCCACAGCTCCCTCAGGGTGGAGGGAGTTAGTCTGGACCCTGTCACAGCCTCATCTCATTGTCTAAGATGGCCACAAAGCAGGCCAAACACTTTTTCTTCTTTTGTTGTCTTTCATCCATGGTGGAAGTTCAAATTCACGCACTCCAGATATTCAGTTTTTTTTTCTTTTTAATAAGCTCAGGCCACTTGTAAATCCAAGTGAGGCAGGAGAATGATGGGAGTGGGTTGGCTGGGGAGAGTGCAGGAGAGGAAACTGAGTAGATGCTAGAGGAATGAGGAAAACCTAGCCCTTGGATTACAGTGCACCTTATCTGAGTTTCCCTGGGTTTTTATCTGGGCACTCTCCACCGAGTGCCTCCAGGCTGGTTGGGTTGGGTTGATAAAACCATAAATCAAGCAGACAGGATCCACCCTCTGCCATACTGTCTGCAGGGATAGAGGAAGTCAGAATGGAAGGGGCGACCCCACTGACAGGAGCCAAGTTTTGCACCTCTCTGGGCCAAGCACAGATGACTGGAGAGGCAAGAATATTTATCCTCCTGGGGCAGGAGCAATGACAGAACAGCATGTTGGGCACTTGCCTTGCATGTGACCAACCTGGGTTCAATACCCAGCACACCTAGCACCTCCAGGAGTGATCCCTGAGCCTAGAACCAGGAGTAGACCTAAGTACCGCTTAGGTTTGCCTCCACACCCCCAGCTCCCAATAAAGAATATTTATATTCCTGATGATTAGGGGCCCACATGCATAAAGGCAGTTGTGATGTGCCACCAGGGAATAAGATACAAGACTGAAGTTCTCAGAGAAAAGGTCACCTGTGAGTACCTAAAAAGGGATCCAGAGCCACATACAAACTAGAAGGAGTTTGTTTTATGAGAGGAAAGGGCATTTCTAGCAGTAGCTTCCAGCTCCTTACCTGGGTGGTGATTTACCCTTTAGTAGCTGCTTCATTTTCCTCACCAGGCAACCTCTCAGTGCATGCTGAGTTTATGATTTCCAAAGACCATAATTTTGCCCCTAGTCCCTGGACTCACAGGTGGTTAAGACAAGATGGCCCCAGGAAGAGCGTCCTTTGTCATGAGTCCAGAGAGACCATTTTAAACTTAATCTAGGGTGTACATAAAAGTCTATCAATTATTGTGCTTATACAAAATGACTAGAAATATTATCAAGAAGTAAACATAATATGATCATTTGTATGGATTACCATAGAGGAAAGGAGGAAACAATATGCTCTTAGATGGAATTCTGTCTTTTGTCCTGGGACAGATCTTTAGCCATGGGGTAGGATGCCATTACTGGGGGAAGTTCCCGAAGGGGCTTTAACTACTCATTGTTTTAGGATTAAAGTACTATCACCTGTCTGTAACCCCCAACCACCCCACCCCAGCCCTTCTTGATACCTCTATAACTAACTCCGATTTGAATTAAGCTGCCACTGATTGCTAATAAGCCTAAGGTCCTGTCCTTCATCTATCAGTCAGAAGGGATGGTTGTTGACCCCAAATACACCACCAGGGAACCCCAGCAAACCCCAACATTGTTGGGGACTCCACTAAACCCAACCCAGAACAAAGGTTCTAGGGCTTATTACTAGAACCTTTATTAAAATTTTTGTTAAAAACTTTTGAAGTTCTAGCTTAGGTAATAGGGTTATAATAGTGTTCCCATTTATGATATTAATGTACAAAGTTACTGTCCCCCCCCACCCCAAGTCTCTATGACCCTCCACCTCAGCCCCTGATTCACCTCCAGGCTGTCCTTCCTTCCTGGGTTCTTGCACTCCTGTTACCTACCTTAGCACCACCCATGTGCTCCAGAGCCCCCACCAATGTTCCTATGTGACTCTCCAGTCAACCTATTCATTCCCGTTCCCCTTCCCCTCTCCCCTCTAGCCTGGCACTCTCTGGATGTCATACAGCCTCAAGGTTTGTTATTGATTGGTATTGCCCATACATTTGATTTGTTTCTCTAAAAATCATGAAAGAGTGAGATCATCCTGTTTATGTCCTTCTGTCCCTAGATTAACAATGGATGTGTGAGGGGCAAATCAGATCTTTTCTTTTCTTCCCTTTCTATCCCAACCCATTCTTATACCAAGATGAGAACTACCTGGAGGGAAGAATTTAAGAGTTCTTTAATGTGTGTGTGTGGGGAGGGGAGTAGGACTAAGGTTAATATGGCTCATGGGGGGGAGATTATAGTGAAAAATCCCACTGGGTTTTTATGTTATATATTAAAGTATCAGAGGCTTCCCTTTCCCACAGATGTCTTACTTATTAAGCCCATCCTGTTTTTAAGACTAACATTTTGTATCCCCACTTAGTCTGTTTATTTGAGACCTTTTAGGTTAGATGTGTTACCTTAGGCCCAGGTGTCACTCCTGTGTCTTAACTGCCTGTGAGTCCAAGGACTAGGACAGAGTTTACAGACATACAGCATTATCTGTCTTCCTGTGTCTATACAAAAAAGGACATTGCTCTAACATAAAAATATGCAAAGCAAATAAAGGGAAAGAGAAAAGCAACATTTTACTTAGAATACAAAACCAGAGACTCACACACACAAGGGGCAGAGCTGCTACCTGCTCTCCCTGTGTACAGCTGATCACGAGGCACCCAGTAGGGATGGCGGGTTCTAGCCCTGGCCCACCACTCCAGCAGAGCCTCACAAAAAGCCAGAGGAACCCCCACACCATGAGGGGCCGCCATTTTCCACATCTGGACTCCCCTCTCCTCAGAGCTCCACCCAGCAGAAGAGCTGATCACAGCCCAGCTTGCAAAGCAGCCATACGGCTCATTAATAAATGCTCGAAGTTTTGAGGTGACTACAAGAGTATCCCCGCACAGCAGAGCCTGCCAAATACTAGTAACAATTATAGACCTCATTCTCATGATTTGATGGAATGGTTTGAGGCTCTTTATGTTCCTGGAATTGGGAACATCTCGCATTGGGCTGTCTCACATGTGACAGGACGTATTGAGATGTTACTGGTGCCTGCTTGAGCAAATTGATGATCTATGGGAAGACAAGTGAAGTGATACACAATCCAAAGTCATCAGAAGGTGAACTCTGCAAATCAGTGTGCCTGAATAGGAGACAACTGTGATCAGCAGGTTAGGGGAGAAAAAGCAGAAAGGAGAAACCAAAGTTAAACACAGAGGACTGTGTGCCCCAGTGGGATAGGATGTGCCCCATTCACACTGCAATGGACTAGAATCCACTAACCTAAGCTCCTTGCTGGGGAGGAAATGACAACTCCAGTGTTAAACCTGAAATGCTTAGAAGTGTAATCCAATGCCCTGGTACTTGCATTTTGAACCATCATCAGAAAATAAAGTGGAACCAGCTTGGAGAATCCCTGTCTACTCATCTGAAATCTATAATTTGTTTTTTTTTTGTGGGTCATACCCGGCAATGCTCAGGGTTATTCCTGGCTTTTTTTTTTTTTTGCCTTTTTGGGTCACACCCAGTAATGCTCAGGGGCTACTCCTGGCTCTGCACTCAGGAATCACTCCTGGCGGTGCTCGGGGACCATATGGGATGCCGGGATCGAACTCCAGGCCGGCAGAGGCCAGCCGCGTGCTAAGGCAAATGCCCTACCCCCTGGGCTATCGCCTCCGGCCCCTATTCCTGGCTTTGCACTCAGGAATTCCTCCTGGCAGAGCTGGGAGGACCACATGGGATGCTGGGGATCGAACCTGGGCTGGTTGCATGCAAGGCAAACACCTTGCCCGCTGTGCTATCACTCCAGCCCCTGAAATCCATAATTTGGAATAAGTGAGAGAGGCCAGTCCCTTTCAGCCATAAACAAGCCCAGAGCAGGTGGGTATGGGCACCTTTCCACCAATGTCTGTCACTGCCCACTGCCTCCTTGAAATAGCAACCATTGCCTAGGGGTTCTGTGTCCAGTGATGACTTCTAATAGACACTACTCACATGGAAAGAGTGTTTGGTATGCAATGATAGTGTATGTCCTACTTCCTGTGGCTTCCTTAGCACAGCTGCATTCAGGCTTTTGCCTAAGGGTGGTAGAAGAGGTGTCAGTATCTGTCCAGCTTTACCCACTCCCTGGAGAGCCAGTTCCTGATGAGTCAGATACAGAGAAGATTCAGTTGTCAGACCCCCCTATTTCAGAAGAAAACTGTAAAAGTTATAGTTACACCCCATGTGGTCTCCCTCTTCTACGCAGCTACACCTCTCCCCCCCCCCCCACTTCTGCCTGCCTGCTCTGGAGGCATTCGTGGGGCTCTGATTGGGTGAATGGAAAGCGACCAGGGAAAGAGGTGGGTACAGACACATGGGTGCCGAGCAACAGCACAGTGGGTAGGGTGTTTTCCTTGCATGCGGCCAACCCAGGTTTGAGCCTTGGCATCCCGTATGGTGCAATAGTAATTTCTGAGTTGTGGAGCCAGAGAGTTACCCCTGAGCATTTCTGGGTGTGACCCAAAAAAGCAAAAAAAAAAAAAAAACAACAGACATTATATGACTTGCCCAGGACTGAGTTGTTTGGTTGGGTTGGGGGGTAAAGGATGTTGCTGGATCAGTGACCAGGGCCCAGCCCTAACTTCTGTCTGCAAAACAGCTGCTTCTAGCTATGTCAGGAAAGACTGAGAGGGGGGAGGTTTGGCTTAATTAAATGCATGGAGTGGAAAGCAAGCTGCTGTCCTCAGGGAGCTCTGCGTTGTGACTGAAGCCACGGCATAGGCACAGGGAGCCAGGAGGCTTAGCTGCTCAGAGTTCTGCAGTGACCAACATGTTCATGGCTCCTGGGTCAGGTGCTGGGGCCCTGTGCCCAGCAGGGCTCTGTTTGGGGCACAAATGCCATGCCATCCATTTGACTCGAGTCCTCATGCTCTTTGCCAGCATGCTCCTGGCTTGGCTTGAGGCAGCTAAAGTCACTGTGGGCTTCCAGGCCCCCTGGAACATCTCTCATCCTTTCAGTGTGCAAAGGCTGGGTGCAGGTCTCCAGATTGCCCTGAGCAAGATCAAGTCGGAGCCAGAGTTCCTGGGACACTTCAGCTGGGAGTACATGTACATGAATTCAACCTGCAGCGCCAAGGAATCTCTTGCTGTTTTCACCAAGCAGGTCCAGCAAGAACAGATTTCTGTCCTCTTTGGGCCCCCATGCCCAGAAGCTCTAGAGGTAGAGTACCCAGCCTTCTTCTAAAAACTTTGGCTGAGTTTCCATGGACATGATTGTCTTAAAAAAGGGGATAGGACAGATTTGAATATTTTTTGACAAGCATTATTATATATAAAACTATAGGTTGTGGATAATTAGATCATGTAATTAGAATACTTATTGTTTTCTAGGCAACAATTGTGACTGATGTAAAAGGTTCTTCAATGTTTACTTAACCAATCTATAGATTGTTAAGATCTAGTGTTATGGCATATAGTCTTATATTATCCAATTGAGTGAGTTGCAAGGTGCAGAAAAAAAAGAAAATGATGGCTGAATTTTGAATAGCAAATATGATTCACTGGTGTTGGTTTTTCATTGATGTTTAGAACACACCATTTAGGAATAATAGATGTTGGAAAAGAGGAAGTAAGACTTCAGAAAATCAAAAGCAAGCAAATGAGAAAAAAGGACTGACTAGTATTTGTTCAGTTAGCGGAGTCACTTTGTTGATGCACTTGGATGTCTTGTGCTCTGAGAAGTATTGATGCAAAGAAGGGAACCTCATGTTACGCTCAATGCTACAGTAGTCTCCCTTGGAGCCAGAGAGCTATTATCCCACTTGATTTTGTATCTTGGTCTCTTCTCAAATCCCCCATTTGGCGTGTTTCTAGATTTCAAAGTCTGCCCACCCTTCAATGTTAAGTTCAAGTATTAAGGGGGATTTTCATCCTCTATATCCCTAATATACAGATCAGAAGTGATTTTTATTCTCTCTAAAATTCTATAAACCTATTGTCTAGAATTTCTGAAGGGTATAGTTAATGCTAGAGCTGTTATGACAGCTCCTATGATAGATCATAATATCTTTAAGAGCAAGATCTTCAGAGTTTCTCAGAAGTCATGGGGGGCTGGAGAAATAGCACAGGGGTTTAGGCACTTGCCCTCATGAGACTAACTCTGGTTTGATGCTGGCACCATATATAGCCCCCCTGAACACTGTCAGGAGTGACCCCAAGCAAGGTCCAGAAGTAATCTCTGAGAACAGGTCCAGGAGTAATCCCTGAGCACAGGTATGGCCCAAACCCCAAATCCTCCCAAAACAGTAGACTTCTAACAAAAAAGATAGAGAATTAAATAAGAACCGAATAAATTTCAAAAAGTGAGTGGTAGCAGTATGAATGTTGCTCTGGGAACCTAGTGCCTCATTTCTAATATTGACTCCCCATTTATTGGGGTTGGAAAGTTCTATACTCATGCCTTTGTTCTCTTGAATAAAACATGGGTGGTGATGAGACTTACCTTGCAGAAATACTGTAATGACAGAGGTGACATATAAATCTCTATAGAGTGCCTAGAGAAATCAACATCTGCTTCCTATGGTGATAATTTCCTCCAACATCTTGCATCCTCATGGGGATCCAAGATATTAATATCTATATTCCATTCCAAAGAAGGTATGACCCACAGACTCACCGGACCTACAGCCTGTTCAGGTACCTTACAATGAAGTTGGAATGTGCATGACCATAATGGCGAAACATCCTTTTGGCTCCCTTTCAGGTTATTGGCTTGCTAGCCTCCGAGTGGAACATCCCCGTGTTTGATTTTGCTGGACTAACAGGAAAGCTGGAGGATGACTCCTTGTATGACACCTATGTGAAGCTCGTGCCACCCTAGACATGCCATTGGAGATGTGCTCCTGAAGAGTCTCCAGTACCTGGGCTGGAGACACATTGGGATGTTTGGAGGCCCTGGTGGGTTTTCTGCCTGGAATGAAGTGGATGAGTTGTGGCAGGCTGTAGAGAATAAGCTTAAAACCCATTTCACCATCACTGCCTGCATGAGATACACCAGCAGTGATCCAGTCCTCCTCCGAGAGAATCTAAGGAGTATCTCGTCAGTTGCCAGGGTGAGTAGGGAAAAGTCTTATGTAGCTTGTGTTTGAGACAACTTGGAAAAACAGATTAAAAATACGAAGAACTGGGGGCCAGAGCAATAACACAGTGGGTAGGGCATTTGCCTT